>CATIWC010001947.1:0-45770 GCA_948472305.1 Vicia faba
ACCACCAAGCTATCAGGTTAGGGCCAAGAAACACACAGGCACCAGAGGTAGATCGCCTGTCATCTGGGTCTGAAGCCCAATCAGCATCACAAAAACCAAGTAATTGCAGAGGCTGCTGAAGAGAGGCTGGTTGAATGAGCAGACCATGATGTTTTGTACCACTTAAATACCTTAATATTCTCTTCACTGCCTTCCAATGTTCTTCCAAAGGATTGGACAGAAATTGACAAACTTTATTGACAGAAAAAGAGATTTCTGGTCTAGTTAGTGTAGCATACTGCAGAGCCCCAACCACTGATCTGAATTGTGTAGGATCATCAACCTCAATAGAACCTATTTTGGATAATTTGCTGCTAGAAACCATGGGTGTGGGCATACCATTTGCACTGGTCATGTTCACCTTGGCTAGTAAATCAGTGATGTATTTGCTTTGAGATAGCAGAAGTGAGCCATTAGGCAAATGTGTGACTTCAATGCCTAGAAAATAGTCTAATTTGCCCAACTGTTTTAGAGAGAAAACCTCATTGAGATGTTTGATTAGGGCTGTAATGAATGGAGCAGAATTTCCTGTGATGATAATATCATCCACATAAACCAGAATCATTATCTGAAGTTTGCCCTGATGCAAAAAAAATAGACTAGGATCACATTTACTGGCCTGAAAACCTTGCTGAATGAGGGCATTTTTAAGCTTGTCAAACCAGGCCCTTGGGGCCTGTTTTAACCCATAAATTGCCTTATTCAACTTACACACAAGGGACTTATTAGAAGACTCAAATCCAGGTGGCTGCTGCATAAACACTTCCTCCTCAAGAGTGCCATTGAGGAAGGCATTATTCACATCGATTTGCTGGATGGTCCACTTGTAAGTGACTGCAAGTGTCAAAACTGTCCTTACTGTAACAGGTTTTACAACAGGTGAGAAGGTTTCAGAAAAATCACTTCCATCCTGCTGATGGAAGCCTTTGGCCACCAATCTGGCCTTATATTTGTTAAGAGTACCATCAGAATTCTCTTTTACCCGAAAAACCCACTTGCAACCGATGGGTTTCCTTGATTCAGATGGTTCCACCAGTGTCCAGGTCTGATTTCTCATCAGTGCCTGATATTCTTCCTTCATTGCCTGGTACCAGTGAGGAACAGCCAAGGCTTGACCAACAGAGGTTGGTTCAAGATGAGTCAGTAACAAGGTAGTGTTTAGTCTAGGTTGTATAATGCCTCTTTTGGCTCTTGTTTGCATTGGGTGAGTGTTAAAAGGATTGATGAAAGGCTGAGAATTAGGAGAGGAAGTGGGACTTACAGATTGAGATATAGCAGGGGAAGAAGATGGGGATATGGTACTTGCTTCTGCTAAATCAGAAGTGATAAGAGAAGGTGCGGATGTAGAGGTGTTGGGAGAACTAGACAGAACAGGGGACTGCTCAGCTGAGTTGGGTGATTCAGGGACATTGTTATGTAAGTTATTGGAGGTAGAATGAATGTGAGTAGAAGAAAGAGGAGTAGCAGAAATGGATGGGTCAGAACTGACTTGCGAAATAGGAGTTGGTGACATGAGAGGCACACTGGAATAAGAAAAAGTGGAAGATTGAGGTGTGGTAGATGAGGAAGGTTTAGAAGATTCAGAAAATAATTTGGAATAAGGGAATATGGACTCTTGGAACAAGACATCCTTAGATATGTAGATGTGACCATTAGGATCTAGGCACTTGTAGCCTTTATGAGAAGTGGAATACCCTAGAAATATACATTCTTGAGACCGGTAATCAAGTTTGTGAGAGTTGTAAGGGCGGAGAAAAGGAAAACAGGAACATCCAAAAACTCTTAGGCAAGAATAACCAGGTTGCTTGTTGAGAAGTTTGAAATAAGGGGACTGATTATTGAGACTGACACTAGGGAGTCTATTAATTAGATAGGCTGCTGTAACAAAGGAATGGTCCCAAAATTTCAAGGGCAATGTGGACTGTGCAAGTAAGGCTAGACCTGTTTCAACAATATGGCGATGTTTGCGCTCAACTATGCCATTTTGATGGTGGGTATGTGGGCATGTGAATCTGTGGACTATGCCTAAGTCATTGAGATACTTGGTGAATGGCCTAAATTCACCCCCTCCATCACTCTGCACACTTTTGATAGGAAAGTTAAATTGAAGTTCAACCATTTTCTTGAATTGAACAAATTGAGAGAGAGTATCAGACTTAAGTTTAAGAGGGAAGACCCACACAAAGCGAGAGAAGGCATCAACACAAGTTAGGAAATAGCTATAACCTCCTAAGGACAGCATGGGAGCAGGACCCCATAGATCACAAACGACAAGCTCAAAAGGCTGCTTGTAAACAGTGGCAGACAGAGAGGTGGGAAGCCTGTGAGATTTGCCTAAGCAACAAGCTGAACACAGTTCTGCAGGTGGTTTAGAAGGAGCAGAAAATTGACACAGTTTAAACACCTCAGTGAGAGCATGATGATGAGGATGACCTAAACGAGAGTGCCATAAAACATATTTATTTGTTGCTATAGCCAGAGAATTATTCACATGCTGAGATGATAAAGAATTATAAGTAGTAGCATTGAGAGAAGGTAAAGTGGAACAAATGGAATTATCTTTATTCATGAATAGATCAGCAGTACACAGAGAAATACACTTGTATGAATCATTTGTATTGCCTACATACCTACTTGAAGTACTACTACTACACTGTTTTGAAGTCTCAGCTAGGCAGGAGTTGAGACTTGGTGAGGACTTGAAATTTTGTAAGGCTGGTGTGATACGGTGGGAGAACTGACGGTGGTTTTGCGTTCGTATTCGCACTTGTGCGGTTGAGCAAGAGTCGCCACCCGACTTTTTATTTTATCCTAAGGAAAGGTTAAAAAGCACAGCAAAAACCTTTGAGATGTTTTCTTGGGTTCGGGGAGTAGATTATAGAAAGGGAAGGTATTAGCACCCTTTCTATCCATGGTTATCCATGGGCTCTTAGTTACTTGGTTTTTTAGATCACTTGCCTTGATTTTTGATTGCTTGAAATTGTGGTGTGTGTATGTGTTTTGAAAATGTTTTTGAAGAGATGCCTTGTCTTAGGCGACCAATGTATTTGACTCGTGTTTGAGTGTTTTACAAAAGTGTGGATCTTTTCGAAAAGATGTTTCAAATGTTTTTGAGAGTTTGTTTGAAAGTGTTGTGGATTGTGGTTTTTGAAAAGAAGGCAAGCGTTTTTGCAAGTTGATCTCAAGTAACTAAGAGTTTTATCTACCCTATTGTACTCAAAGGTTTTCTCTATGTTTTCAACCCTTTTTAACAATTTTGTTCCACCATTGAATTTGGTGGACAATCTTGCGTTTAGGAAGTTTGTTCGGGACGGGCGCGGGTCATCGTATGGACCACGAATGCAATGGTGCCAAGTGTCTTGGGAAATTTGCTTTGAAGGGACTATGATCATTCCGTTTTAGGCAACATTCGAAAGCGTCATCGAGGGACTTATGATCATTTGATTTTGTTTTGCCAAAGATACTCGACGTGCAAGCATGGCACATTTTGGAAGGCAACATGTGGGATCACCCTAGGGTGTGCAAGTGTGATTGTGTATTGATTTCATGTATTTGTCTTGCATTAGGTTATCTAGCGTTTGATTTTATGTACATGCAAACCCTAGGTCTAATCATGGTATAATTGAAAGCGTTAAATTGCGAAAATGTAAAATCTACGCTATTACAAAATAAGTATCCGGGAGTGGGGGTACAATATTCACAAATGGGGATGAGACTTATAGTATCCAATAAGTTACAACCAAATCGAATTTGCGATCAAATGTAAATGACGAATATCAATGTATGGAAATAGCAATTGTGTATAGGGGCAATGTGAATGTATTTGTATTGTGTAAGATGTATTGTATAAGTATGTAATTATTTACAGGTGCGACAATGTGAAATTAAATGTGTATTAAGTATTGTTTTAACTTAAAGAAAAATTAAATGTATATTTAATTAATTAGTCTTGTAATCTTGTATTTAGATATGTATGAAAAGAATGTTTTAACGAAAAGAAAAACAATATTCTAAGTTTGAAAGTTATTATTTTACATTGGATATATAAAAAAGGTATCTTTGTATTATTAGTAAGAATATTTGAATTAAAAGAAAAAAAGTGTTTTCAATTTTAATTATATGATGTAAAAAATTTATTTATGTACAAAAAGAAATGTTTTAATCAAAAGAAAAATATTTTCAATCTTATAAAGATATATTTTTATGTGTATAAACAAAGACAATTTAAATTAAATGTTTTAAATAAAAAAAAACATATTTCATGGTATTTTAGTATTAACGAAATAATATACAATGTTAACAAAAATTAGGTTAGAGGAAAACTATTATAATTAAAAAGTATTAAAGGTTTTAAATTAAAAAAGTAGGTTAATTAATTAACAGAAAAAACTTGTTTTATATATAAAAGGGTTAAAACTTTTAAAATGGGCCTTATGGGCTTTGGCTTGAGCAAGAGAAATGAGGGGGGTGCAAGTTGGGAATTAATGGGCTTAGGCATAGCTGGTTGGGGCAAAGCCCAGTTATTGAGACAAGGGTTTCTTAGGGTTTGTGAGGATTGTCTCAGTTAGACAACGCTTAGGGTTCTACGAAACGCGTCGTTCGTTCGCTTTCCTTCATCCTCTTCGTCCTTTGGCCATGGCTACTGAACAATGTCTCCTCGCCTGAGCCACCACGCTACCACCATCTCCTCTTCCTCTTCGGTCCAACGAGGCTGTAAGGTGATATCTCTTTTTCAACGTATTTAGATTTTTAATAATTTGTCTTGCATGTTTAGCTTTGTGTCACGGATTCTGATTACTCGTTCTTTTTTGTTTGAGGGACGAAGAGAAAGATAAAACGAGTTACCTTCGTTGGAGGAGGTGATTAGGAGGCGTTTGGAGGGCTTTTGACGATGGAGGGACGGTGAAGACGCTAGCTTGCTTTGAGACCCTGGTTTGCGTATTCTTTGTCTTTTGCCCTTTTATTTGGTGATGATGATGAACTGAGCCTTTTCTGATTTCACTTTTTTCTTCTTCTCTGTTGCCTTGCTTTGAGCTGCTTTTGAATATGTTTGAATATGCTTGCTTATGCTGCCTATTGCTTTTCCTCTTCTTCTCAGCTATGCTTCTGTACGCTTTTCTGTTGCCTAATTTGACATGTTTCTTCCTTGCCCCATGATGAATCTAGGGTTCTGAGGGCTTGTATACCTTGAATGCTTGTGTATGCTGTTGAATATGCCTTTGTGCTTGTTAGAAAATGCCCTATGATGAGTGCTCTGAGGGCCTTGAGGGTTTGGTTGCCTTAGATAGGTTCAAACTTCTTTGAAGCCTTTAGGCTTTGAAAAGTTTAGGAACCTGTGTTTGACATTGAGTAGCCTGAGTATGCTTGGATATTGGGTGTTTTATGAACGTCCCTGTGATGAACTCTTCGAGTTCTGAGGGCTTGAGGCTTGAATCCTATGTTTTCACCACTTCTGATTCTTGGCAAAGTTGGCTTGAGGCTTCGTGAGGTTTCTTACAGGTTTTAGGCTTAAGTCAATGCAGGTTTATACTGGCTTAGGGCTGGGAGGTTTGAACTAGTTGTTTCAATAGGTTAATGGCCTTCTTAGATTTGCTCTTCATCTTGGACAGTTTTTTTTGGTATATTTATTTGACAGGGTATCAGGTTGGTTGGTTCTGGCTTGTGAAGTTGAGTTTGATGATAGGCAGATTTTTGAGCTTTAGCAGGTTTGGTGCTTCAGCTTAGATGCATCAGGTTGATGGCTTTGGTATCTCTAGCAGGTTAATGGTTGTTGGGTTTGTGACAGTAGGTTCTGATACCTGTTTTTTGCTTTAGGTTTTTTTTGCTTTAGGCTTTGAAAAATGGTAAGGCTAATGCAGGTTAATTATGTTTGGTGTACATTTTGGGTGTTGGGGATTCTGAACTGGTTTATGCAGTGGGCAAGTTTGCTTCAGGCAGGTTTGGCATATGCAGGTTTCAGCAGGTTTTTTAGGCTATTGCAGGTGTGATCGGTGGATCTGGAACAGACTGTTTAACGCTGGTTCGCGAAATGTCGCGGAAGCAAGAGTCGCCACCGTCTTTTATTTTCTCCAAATGGAAAGGACAAAAGCACAGAAAAATTCCTTATAGAGATTGCTCTCGGTTCGGGAGGTAAATTATAGAAAGGGAAGGTGTTAGCACCCTTTCTATCCATGGTTATCCATGAGCTCTTAGATACTTGCTCACTTGTGTTTTCAAAAATAGTTTGTTTGCTTTTCAACTGTGGGTTTAAAAAAAGTTTCTTTAAAAATTCCAGTTCGACTCTTGTATCGGTCCTCAAGAGTGTTTGAAAAATTGCTTTCGAAAGCTTTTTGAAAAGGTGTCGGTGTGAAAAGTATTTTTGATTTGTTTTGTTTTAAATTAGAGCAAGTATCCACGAGTCGTCTACCTACCCTAAGGAATTCGTCTGTGTAAATGTCCTTTAAAGTAGTGCCATCCCACCATTGAGAGGTAGGTAGCACCACCGTTGGAGGTGTTCGGGTCAATTCGAGGTTCGGGACATGGTGATCACCAGAGCAATGGGAAGACACCTTAGAAGCTACCCTCATGCCAGGTTCCCGGATCATGAGGACTTACTAAGACATCCTCTACTCGACGATCACCTTTCGAGGCAAGGCAACAGTGAGGCGTACCCTAGGGGTGGTGTGTGCGATTTGTGTGTTGTTTTCAGTCATTTTTGTCTTGTCATGTCAAAGGTGTTCTACGCTTGTTTTTATTTTAATCCATACAGTCTTTCATGCTTTGTTTAACAGTTAAAATATTGCGGGAAAAAGTAAATTCTAAGCTATTACAAACGGCGCGGGTCCACATCGCCAAAATTAACCAGGACCCGATTTGACAGAAAAATAAAGAAAGTAAATAAAGAGTGCGAGAAAGTTAAAAGGTTACATGGCCTTGGGAGAGATACATGAATATTTAAACGAAATAAAATAAATATGCGAATTAATAAGAAATTAAGAACGAGGGCGTTGGACCCTTTTTTGCAAAATTAAACTAATGAGGAATTGATTAAAATTGAAAGAAAGAAAGAACTTTTTTTTTTGGTATTTTTTAGTATTTTAGGATTTAAATGGAAAAGAATTAATTAAAATTAAAATAAGATGCAAACCCTAATTCTAGTGGCTTTTAATTTATTAAGAAAATATTAAATTTTAACCTAAATTAACCCTAATTTTTATATACAAATTTAATTATAAAAATAAATAAAATAAATAATATTATTGTGAAAGAAAAAATAAAAAGGAATAAAAACATTAATTAAACCCTATTTCTACATTTTTTAGATTTTTATTATGAAAATATTAAATTAAACCCTAATTTAAAACTAAATAATTATATACAATTTATTTATGGAAAATATTAAAACAAAAATATTTATTATATTTTTCCTCTTTTCTGATTTTTTTGATTTTTAGGTGTTTTTGATATTTTGAAAATAATAAAATTAATTAAGAAAACAATAATTAAAAAGAAAAATAGAAAATAAAAAAACATAAAGAAAGTAGGAAGAATTTGCAAACCCAGGGGGTTCAGACCCCAAATTAGGAGGTGTCTTGTAGCAATCCAGGCCCACTTATCAATTGGCCCTTTTGACTTTTCCAGGCAGTGTGCTGGCGTGTTGACTTATGCTTATGGTGTTCCTCCAATCTGCACCTTTGGATTGCTCTAAACGTACGCGTGGATGGCTTGATGAGGAGGTGTATCATGGTCTTCAGTAAGTGAAACTGCATGTGAAGACTAATTGAAAAATAATATTGAGAATACTGAAGACCTGGGGCTCGAACCCAGGTCATGCACTTTACCGGTCTCTATGCTTGCCAGTGGAGCCAGATGCGCGTTGTTAATATTAAACAATCAACAAATATTATAAAAGAAACAAAAACGTTAATGAATCTTCGCGCGCGAGTTTTCAAACCAGCCAATCGTTGGCAGCCACGATATCATCTTCTTCATGTTCCTGAAACACAAATACATTAGGCAACGTTTTTCATGTGTTCTCTTAGGCCAGCTATTAAAAAATAGCGATTAGCCCTGTGACGCTCATAAATTGAGCGCGAGGGTCTCAAACTTTTCGTCCAAGCCTGCTTGTGTCAATGGTGGTACTCAGGGGTTCTAATTTTTCTTCATTCAAAAACCCCTAATTCCAAACTTTGTAAACCCTAAAAAGCAACAATGGTATATTGGCACACAATGCGTAAAAACACAATTAAACACATGGGTTAGCTTCAGAATAGCATAAGGAATGTAAATCAACAATTAAAATGCCATGAGAATGCATAGATGTTAAAACACGATCATGGATTTTTTTTCTGTACAGGGGCGGTTCATGTTACCAATTCTTTAAGCTTTGATGAATGTTTTTTATTGGGAAACGTTCAGTGAACCTTCAGCAAGCTAATGAAACAAAAATTATGCCTTGAATCGCCCTAGAATGTGGTTTTCAGTTTTGAGTTTCTTGACGAATTTTTCAAGTTTGTGAATGGTTTCTGCGCAGCTTCAATGATCCAAGGCATTAGGTTTTCGTTCAGGCTTATGTATAGAATAGATTAGGTCAACAAATTTGATCAAAATCTCTTGTATTCATGACTTTTGAGATTTTATTTCCAAGCATATTTTTCCAATCTTTTTCATGCAATTTTGTACCAATCATGATCCAATCAATCCAAATCTTTCCATATTGAATTATGCACGAATTATTGAGTAGATTACATGTGCAAAAAGATTTGTTAGGTTAAGTTAAATATTTTTCATATATTTAATTGATTTAAATGAATTATTATAAATAAAAATTCAAATAAATAAATAAAAAATGAATAAAAACTTCCCTTTGGGCCAAGTGGTCGTGCACATGCTTGGGATGATGAATTGTGGAAGAAAAATGGGCCCATTAGCAATTTTAGGTCATTTGAATCAATGTTGACTTTTCAAAATATCCAAAACTTTCCCAACTTCCACAAGGCATAACTTGCTCAATTTTTAATCTTTTCTCATGTTCTTGGACGTTTTGGAAAGGTCTTTGAGTCCTCTAACCAATTCCGTTGGTCCCATGTCATTTTGATTTACCAATCTCAAGTTATGGCCTTTGACTTAAAGTCCCTTTTTGTTGACTTTTGAAAATGACCTATAATGTTGAAATTGATAACTTTTTGTGAGAGCATTTCTTGGACTTGAAGTATGAAGATGAGTTGTAGGAAATGTCTTTTTCTTCAAAATGAGCTTTGGATGGAATTTTTCTGATAATCCATGTGAAAGTTATGCCCTAGTCAATTTACAGTTGACTTTTTCAACTGTCCAAATAAGGAAACTTTTACATCTTGATGATTTTTGAGCCAAACTTTGAGAATCATGATCAAGCATTGATCAAATGATGTTTGTGGCTTCAAAATGATATGTTGACCAAAAATTTGAACTTTTGACTGTCAAATGACCATTTTGCCCCTACAGTCGACTGTAGTGCAATTAGGGTTTTTTGACTGTGCAATTTTGTGCTGAAAGTCTTGAAACTTGATAAGAGGATGTTTGACCATATTTGTAGGCATGTGAGACTTGATTGGACCTTTGAAAACTTCATTTTCTTGATCAGAACACAACCCTAATTTTGACTGTATAGGAGACCTCTTGACTGTGCAACCCTTGGGGAATTTTGCAGCTTTGACTTGGCAATTTCTTGAAGAATATGGGAGGGCAAATTTTGGGGTACAACAGTTGCCCCTGTTCAATCTTCTTAGACCTGAGGATGTAGATTGGCTGACGTGCCTTTCGTAATCCGAGGGTAGAAGATGATTGGACACTAGAGTGCCCAGAAATTTGCGCTCACATAGTAGCAGTGTAATGATGGGAATGGGCTTATAGATGCCATTTAGAGATTGATGAATAGGATGATGGGCTTATAGATGCCATTTGGATGTTGATCGCATAAGAGATTCCTTAGCGAGAACCTGCATACCTGCAAAAGAAAAACGAGTACCTGACACGTTGCAAGAACTGGCTTTTAGATGCTTGGTATAGATGTGTCCTGCCTGGTTACCGGAGCTGGATCTGGAGCTTCACAAGATGATGAATGAACCAGGGATGGTTACTACCTTAGCATGAATGGTAAGAGAACCTTGGGTGACTTTAACTTCAACAACGCTCGTTGAGAAAATCTTGGTGGGAATTACCATCTTCGCAGGGTCGGGAAGAGAACCATAGGCAATTATAATCTGAAAGGGAATTACATCTCACGCACCGTCGGGGAGAGGACCAAAGGAAATTATAATCTGAAAGGGAATTACATCTCACGCACCGTCGGGGAGAGGACCATAGGAAATTATAACCTAAAAGGGAATTACATCTCGCGCACCGTCGGGGAGAGGACCATAGGAAATTATAACCTAAAAGGGAATTACATCTCACGCACCGTCGGGGAGAGGACCATAGGAAATTATAACCTAAAAGGGAATTACATCTCACGCACCGTCGGGGAGAGGACCATAGGAAATTATAACCTAAAAGAAAAACCTAAAAACTTCTACTGAGTCTTCATCAGAAAAATCTGTTGGGAGTCGATTTAGCTGGACTAGAGAAGGCCTTGGACTGGATAAGAAATCTTTGGAGTCGATTAACTGAACCGGTCTAGGTCTTGAAATATGATGGAGAATTTAACTGCATCCTTCCTGAAAGGTAAAGGTCAGTCATGTGCCATGCATGATATGGACCAAGCAATGATGTTCTCAACATAAATGAGATTTGTAAGATATGATGCGTATATGCATGCTATAATGATGTATGTGATGTTTTATGAATGTGTTTTTCGTCTAGGAAGTAAATCCTTGACGGGTGCCGGGAAGTCACTCCTGGGCTGATATTGAAGAATAGATTTCGCTTCCGCTAGGGTGATAACTGCAAGAATACCGGTAGGAGACGATGACTCCGTTGAGGAATAAACTTGGCGAATGGATGATTTTGCGGGGAGAAAAATACTCTAGCGACCATGCTGGGGAGCGATACTCTGTGGGGAGAGGGATGCTTTTGCTGAATTGTTGATGGTAACTTGCTGGGGATACCTTTATTGTTGGAAGTGTTGATAGACTTCGCTGGGGATAAGAAGATTCTGTCGACGACGATCTTTCCGTGGCTTTTGGCTGAGGATAACCCAGTTATATCCTGTTAAGGAAATAACTCTTTGAATAAAGCCGGGTGACGCGTTCGTGCTCTGCGATGATAAACCTCCAGAATCTACTGGGGATAAGCTTACTGCTTGGGGAGTTGGACTCCAACTTTCCTGGGGAACTGGATTGGACTCTCCTGGGGAGGTTTTGAACTGTAATTTTGCAAGTTGAAAGAGGGAACCTATATAGGGTTGCCTGCTGATGAGCTCATGTAGAACCGCATCTGAAATGGAGAAGGAACCTGGGTAGGGTTACTTTGATGATGAGTTCGTGTAAAACTTCGTTTTTGGAAAGGGAGAACCTGTGTAGGGTCTCTGGGTGACGAGTCCATGTAAAAACTGCATCTTGAAGAGAGAGAACCGGTGTAGGGTTGCTTGATGTCGAGTTCGTGTAAAACTACGTCCGGAGAAGGAGAACCTATGTAGGGTTGCCTGGTGAGGTAAGTTTGTGTAAAACTTCTTGATGAACCGGGGTGAGGTTATCTTGAGCTAAATCCATGTAAGACTTCTGGGGGAACCGGGGTTAGGTTGCCGCAGGATAAGTTCGTGTAAAACTTCTTGACGAACCGAGGTAAGGTCATCTTGAGATAGGTCCATGTAAGACTTCTGGAGGAACCGGGGTTAGGTTACTGCAGGATAAGTTCGTGTAAAACTTTTTGATGAACCGAGGTAAGGTCATCTTGGGGTAAGTCCATGTGAGACTTCTGGGGGAACCGGGGTTAGGTTACTGCGGGATAAGTTCGTGTAAAACTTCTTGACGAACCGGGGTAAGGTTACTTGTGGGATAAATCCATGTAAGATTTCTAGAGGAACCGGGGTTAGGTTACCTTGGGATAAATCCATGTAAGATTTCTAGGAGGAACCGGGGTAAGGTTGCATGATTTTGATTAAGTGGATGATTGTCCTGTTTGGTTTCGGATGTTAACCCACGATCTAGAATTTGTAAAGGTAGATGGTAATCATCCTTATGTTGATCTTTGTACTTTGGTTGGCAGAGCAATTGGATCGCCTGGATAACTCATTATTGCCCCTATTTCGGAGGTGAGTGAAAAGGATACCTGTAGGGGTAATTGACAAATCTTTAGGTAGACAAGTGATGAGATACCGGAACATAGTCGTACGCCTTGATCCCTAACTTTTGCCTGGACCGCCCTTTCGGGTTTTCAGTCCACCGAGATACCCATTTTTGCCCAAGCCGCCTTTTCAGGTTTTCGACTTGCCGGGTGTACATATTTTCCATTTTCATCCCTTATTTTTGCCCGAACCCTTTTGGTTTGCCGGGAAGCCCTTATTTTTGCCTAGGTGTGCCAACCTAGCGGGTCTTTGATTATGCATAGTATTTTTTCGACTATGTCCACGCTCTCAGAATGAAGGGAGTTGCCCTTGTTATTGGACATCTTGAGTGATTCTCCAGGTTGTGACTGGACTGCCCCAGATGATAGTCTTTGATCATGCCATGCCCCTTGATTGAAAGTGCTCCTTCCACTAGAGGGACCCTTTTGTTGAGAAGATCTTCGTTCATCGGATATTCGCTGCGCAAAGTTCTTTGCTGTTCAGACAAATAATCATATTCAAGCAATGTTATCTTAAGAATGCAAAGTTTATGTCTGTCTTGACATTTTTGAAAATGCATTTTTTCAATAAAGGCAAGTGGATTTTGTAAAACGTGATGTCAACTCAAAATTTTTACAGCGAGCCTTAAGGAGTCAGGATACCTTTTGTAACAGTATGCTTTCGAACTAACCCACGCTTCAGCTAGGACTTTTAAGGGTTATAACGTGGCCTGGTTCACGGTTTAAGAAACAAAGGATAAAGGCTCAAATTTTATTTGTACCCACCCGCTCTTCGTGATGTTCTCCAAACCTAAACTTAGTTGATCATACGTTAGACCTTGTTTGAATCTTTGCTTTGATTTTCCGATGATGATTCGGATGTTAATAACTTATTTTGAATAGGCAGTCATTCCTTTTTTGTTGAGGGTTTGTAGGACCTCTTTCTTTTTGATTTCGCTATCCCTAAATTTTGCCTGAACTGTTTCTTTTGTGATTACAGTCAGCGGGATGCCCCAGTTTTGTAAGTCTCCTTCATAGGTTTTGACTTATTGGGTTTTTATTTTTGAGATATAATGACTGCCTATCCTTATGATTATTCGGAATCATCACTGTCTTTTTTTTTTTTGTAAGGACCTCTTTGGTGCCATTTATTATGCACTTGGATCAACTGAGAGAACTACCCTGCCCCAGGTTATGATAAAGGGTTTTAATTTTCGAAAAGAAAAACTTCTACTTCTTTGGCTCAAAGGGGTTGACGAGGGATTATCTTCCTTATAACTCCAGTGTTTAGGATTTGAAACAATGCTTGTACCTCATCAGCGGGGTCTGTTCAAAAGCATACTGTAAAAATCGTGGTATCGTTTTCGTCATCCTCCCTCAAGAGGCTTAGAATTTTCAATTAAGACTTGACCATCACAAAAATATGAAAGCAGTTTTAAGCATAGTAAACATAATTAAATCAAGACAGACATGTGTAATGCATTCATGAAATAAAAGAGTTTAACATGATAATTGTTTATCTGAACAAGAAAAGAAAAATACAACTTGAATTCAAATGAACAAAAATCTCTCGACCCTAGCCATGTTTTGGCAATGGAGCAGTGATCACGTTGGGAGTCTCGGCAGGCTCGAACTCGATCTCTTTGGCATCGATCATGTTCTGAATCTTGTACTTCAGTGCCCAACAGTCCTCAGTATCGTGCCCCGGGCTATCAGAATGATAAGCACACCTCGCTTCTGGGTTGTAGCTTGGAGAGGAGGTCTTGGGGTTTGCAGGAGGGTTGATCACCGCGATCAGGTTCATTTTCAACATGTGCTGCAATGCTTGTGACCATGGCATGTTAATGTTGGTGAATTGTCTTTTAGGCTCGTCCGGCCTTCGCTGGTTTCCCTTTTGTGGTTGGCGGCGTGGTGCAGAACCAGAAATCATGACTGCCCCTGCATGTTGGTCACGACGACTCTTTTGGTTGTATGCAGCATTAGATTCTTTCTTTCCCGTGTAAGGCTTTTTGTGAGTGTCAGAAGGTGTGGCCTCTTGGATTTTCCCACTCTTGATACCAGCTTCAATTCTTCCGCCAGTCAGGATGAGGTCGGTAAATCCTGCAGATGAATTACCAATGAGATGATTGAAGAATGGCCCGGATAGGGTCCCCAAGAACATATCAACGAGTTCCCGATCAGTTAATGGAGGCTGCACCCTTCCAGCAAGGTCTCTCCATCTCTGCGCGTATTCCTTGAAACCTTCACTTGACCCCAGCGACATACCCTGGAGTTGGGTACGTGTAGGAGCAAGGTCGGCATTGTACTGGTATTGCTTGTAGAATGCAGTGGCTAAGTCTTCCTAGGTACGGATGTTGGCTCCACTCAATTGATAGAACCACTCGAGTTGAGTCCCTGAAAGACTCTCTTGGAAGAAATGGATCCATAAGTTTTTGTCAGCTGTATAGGGCTGGATCCTCCTTGTGTAAGCCCTGAGATGCATTTTAGGACAGGATGCCCCGTCGTATTTAGCAAAGGCAGGTGCCTTAAACTTGTGCGGGATCACTACCCCAGAAGACAGACCTAGATCCTCGAAGTCCAGGCCGGGCACTTTTTGTATCTCCATCGCATTTAGCCGGTCTTCCAACTGTTTGTACCTATCCTCAGCCGGAGGGTACTGTTCGTCGTCGAAATCTGTCTCATTGTCGGAGACCACTGGACTGGGAACCCTTTCCTCTTGATGACTGCCTTTCCCCACAGATGGAGTTGTCCTCTCAGCTTCATCCTGCAGGGTGTTCCCAGATCTGCGTCTAGGGCTGAACAAAACAGTCCTCTTCTTCTTCTTTTCCTTCTTCAAGAGCAAAGCCTTCAGATCTTGTTGCCCCCGGCTCAAATTCATGATCAGCCCTTGGAACTGGGCGTTCTGAGCCTGGAGGGCCTTGATAGTGTGCTCGGTTGAGGATTCAGGATTCATGACGAGACTGCTGAAATAAACAGCGAAGAAGGTAAGCAACCTGCAGAGAAAGGGTACCTATTATGCAATGATATGTATGATCTGCATGCCATGATTTCAAGGACCTCGAGAGGTAAACAAATTGTTAGAGTTGGAAACTGGTAACTTGATTGAAGGTACTTCATGTTGTTGAGAGTCCTTCTTCAAGAGTCAAAGGCTCACCATATCCAGTGGGTCATAGCTCCTGACAACCTTGTCTAGAGGAAAATAAATCCCCTTTGCCCCTTGCTGGACAGTTGGTTCATCATGACCTGCATCACAAGCCCTTGAGATCCTTGAAATGGGTTAGGATGTATGCAATGGTATGATGTTATGGTATGCATGGGGTAATGTGAGTAACCCTGTTATGAGTCCTGATTAAGGACTACAAGCCAAAACCTGCAAGAAACTCAAGTAAAACCTGTTATGAGTCCTAATTAAGGACTACAAACTAAAACCTGCAAGAAACAAGTGTCAGGTAACAAGCATGCAGATAGTCAAGTACGAAGGCACACAAGTCACACAAGAGAAACCCTTAGAGTTTAGGCCATCATGGGGTTTGGGTATTACCCTCTTGAAGTTGGTGGGCTCAACCTGTCCTATTAGAAGTAACAGGGTTCTAAGGATCCTGTTGTACCCCAAAATTTGCCCTCCCATATTCTTCAAGAAATTGCCAAGTCAAGCTTCAAAGTTCCCCAAGGGTTGCACAGTGCAAGAACCTCCTAAGCAGTCAAAACTAGGGTTTGTGTTCTGATCAAGGAGTTGAAGTTTTCAAAGGCCCAATCAAGCCTCACATGCCTACAAATATGGTCAAGCATCTTCATATCAAGTTTCAAGGCATTCAGCTCAAAATTGCACAGTCAAAACCCTAAATTGCACTACAGTCAAATGTAGGGGCAAAATGGTCATTTGACAGTCAAAAGTTCAAATTTTTGATCAACATATAATTTTGAAGCCACAAACATCATTTGATCAATGCTTGATCATGATTCTCAAAATTTGGCCCAGAAATCATCAAGATGCAAAAGTTTCCTTATTTGGACAGTTGAAAAAGTCAACTGAAATTGACCAGGGCATAACTTTCACATGGATTATCAGAAAAATTCCATCCAAAGCTCATTTTGAAGAGAAAGACATTTCCTACAACTCATCTTCATACTTCAAGTCCAAGAAATTCTCTCACAAAAAGTTATCAATTTTAACATTATAGGTCATTTTCAAAAGTCAACAAAAAGGGACTTTAAGTCAAAGGCCATAACTTGAGATTGGTAAATCAAAATGACATGGGACCAAAGGAATTGGTTAGAGGACTCAAAGACCTTTCTAAAATGTCAAAGAACATGAGCAAAGCTTAAAAATTGAGCAAGTTATGCATTGGAGAAGTTGGGAAATTTTTGTGAAATGGCCAAAATCATTTATCCTTGAAATCCCATTTTTGACAAAAGGGCCCCACTTTTTCCACTTGAATTGACTTGGCCATGCTTCCCACGTGTCCCATCTTTTATTTCAGATTTTTTTATTAATTTTTTCATTTTTATTGATTTTATTGGATTTAATTAATTTTAAATCTTTTAAAATCAAAAGAAATTCAAAAAAATTAATTTAAAGGGATATTTTGCTTTGATTAACCTTGAAGCATCATTATGTGCCTACCATTTTTCGTGCTAAGGCTTAAACAAGGCAAAAATTCAAATTTGAATCAAAAGTGGAAAATGTGATAATGGTGGTTTATGCCAAATCCTAAACATCAATGCAAGGCATTATTGGCCATAATTTTCATTCATACACATTGCATAAGACATGTACAAGTGAAAGTGTCCAGGTTCATTCAAGAGACATGCATATTTCAAAAAAGGAAAACTTTTAATGTGTCTGATTCTTGTCTCATGGCATTAAAGGCCTGGTTAAATGGCTGTCTCTTACCGTTACAAGACCCTCACGCTCCTATAAATACAAGGGCCAGTGGCACATTACAACGGACGAAAAAAACACACAACAGGAGAACGAAAGAAACATTGGAGAGAAGCTGCCCACAAAATCCATCAAAGGTTGCCAGAATTTTCCAAGCAAAGCCACCCTTCAGCAAAAGTAGCCAAGCCCAGAAGCCCAGATCGAAGGTGCCTACATTCAGGAAGCGCCCAAATCGAAGGTCCAATCTACTGGTAAGAGAGGGTAAACTGTCCAACCTTGTATTTGCATTACACATTCGTGCTTGTTGTTACCTTCAATTTACTATCCTAGACAGGATCAAAGGGCCTGGGTTTGGCCCCAGGTCATGTTCTTCGTTTGCTAACATTTGCTGCAGATTTATCCTGAAAAGACTCAGCGCACGTAGGATCGAAGGGCCTGGGGTTCGATACCAGGCCCTGAGTTTATTTTACTAACATACTTTTGCAGGTATAGCATCCCAGATCGAAGGAGACACCTTCTCTGGATCGAAGCTTCCCAGGCCTCCAGAATTATGCTTTTTTTTATTTGCTGCCTGTTTCCGTCGTTTTTCTTATACTTATTTTGACTATTTTTATTTCTTTTTTTTAATCAACATAAAATCAAAAACACAAAAAAAATCAGAAAAGACAAAAAATAAATAATAATTTTATTTTAGTATTAATTTTGTAAATAAATCCCCTTAATTAATTTAGATTTAATTTTAGGTTATAATTTAATTCTATTTCACAATAAACCAAAAATAATAAAAAATAGATCTTTAACACTTTTTACCTTTTTTTCATTAATTAAATATTTTTATTATAAGTATCATTAACCATTAACTTTGTAAATAAAATTTATAATTAATTTAGTTTTAATTCTAGGTTTTAACTTTAATGCATTTTCTTTAATAAATTAAAAACAATTAGAATTAGAATTAATCATTTGACTTTTAATTAATTTAATGTCATAAATACAAAAAAAACATAAAAAACAAGTTCTTTCTTTTTATTTAATTTAATTATTCTATTAATTTTATTTTAATTCCTTAAAGGGTCCAACGCCCTCGCATTCGATCATATTTTCCTTTTTTTCGCGCGTTTTATTTATTTCTGTTGTAAATATAATGTAATTGCTCCAAAGCCATGTAATAGCTATTAGATATTTATTTTCTGCACTTTATTTTAAATCGGGTCTGGATTAATTTGGCGTTGTAGACCCGCGCCTTTGTAATAGCGTAGGACCCTTTATCTTTTCCGCACTTTAAATTCCCGCACTTTTAACTGCTAAACAATAACATGAAAGAATGAATGCCCAAAAATAAAATCGAAACGTAGATCACCAATGCATGACAAGACAAACAATAAACTGAAAATGACACACAATTCACACACCACCCCTAGGGTACGCTTCACTGTTGCCTTGCCCCTCGAAAGGTGGTCGTTGAGTAGAGGATGTCTTAGTAAGTCCTCATGATCCGGGAACCTGGCATGAGGGTAGCTTCTAAGGTGTCTTCCCATTGCTCTGGTGATCACCATGTCCCTACAAACTCGAATTGACCCGAACACCTCCAACGGTGGTGCTACCTACCTCTCAATGGTGGGATGGCACTACCTAAAGGACAATTACACAGCTTTATTCCTTAGGGTAGGTAGATTCTCATAGATACTTGCTCATCTCAAAAACAAACAAAATACTTTTCACACCTACACTTTCTAAAAGTTTTCAAACAAATTTTTCATACACTCTTGAGGACAGATACAAGAGTTACTTAGAAAATTTTTCAAACGAAACTTTTTTTTTAAAACCCACTCACAATTGAAAAGCAAACATTTTGAAAACACAATGAGCAAGTATCTAAGAGCCCATGGATAACCATGGATAGAAAGGGTGCTAACACCTTCCCTTTCTATAAATCTACCTCCCGAACCGAGAACTAATCTCAATAAGGAATTTTTCTGTGCTTTTGTCCTTTCCATGTTGGAGAAAATAAAAGACGGTGGCGACTCTTGCTTACCGCGACATTTCGCGAAACCAGCTTCAAAACAGTCAGTTCCAGATCCACCGATCACAGAACTGGCGACTCTGCTGGGGACTATCTTTAAAGTGAGGTGTACCTTAGGACTAAGATCACTGTGTTTTCAATTGCTTTGATTTGTTTGCTTTAAATTGTGGGACTGTCTTGGGAGTTCTATAGATCCTAACCCGGATCTGGGGATACCTTCTTAGAAAGTAGCAACAAGGCTGTGAGGGAACTGTGCGGGGTATACCGACATGGTTGAAGCAGTCTGCTACGTTGATGTGGCACTTTGGTGCGTACCGGTAACCCTTGAGTCAATCAAGGAGAGTACGGGGCCTCCGTGTGGTGTCGTGAAGCATCAACAGACCTTAGGAACCTTAATTGAACCATCTTGGCCTCTTTAGGGTAGTGAGATAACTACTTTGGTGTACTCCGAAGTCGGTTGATACTCGATACTACACTCAATTGAGGGTTGTTTTCTTGGGATATTTTGATCGCCAGTCAGTGGCTAAATCGAAACGATGAACAATGAAAGCAATCCAATGATATTGAGATCCTTAGAACCCGGTTACTTTGATAGGACAGGTTGAGCCCACCAACTTCAAGAGGGTAATGCCTAGACCCCATGCTGGCCTAAACTCTAAGGGCTCTTTTGTGTGACTTGTGTGCCTTCGTATTTGACTACTTGCATGCTTGTTAGCTGACACATGAACTACTTGCAGGTTTTGTTTATAGCCCTTAATTAGGACTCGTAACAAGGTCTTGCAGGTTTTATTTTAGTCCTTAATTGAGACTCATGACAGTTTTTACTTGAGCTTCTTGCAGGTTTTGTTTATAGTCCTTAATCGGGACTCATAACAAGAGTGTACTAAGTTTCTTACAGGTTTTGGTTTGCAGTCCTTAATTGGGACTCATAACAGGGCTACTCACATTACCCCATGCATACCATAACATCATACCATTGCATACATCCTAACCCATTTCAAGGATCTCAAGGGCTTGTGATGCAGGTCATGGTGAATCAACTATCCCAGCAAGGGGCAAAGAGGATTTATTTTCCTCTAGCCAAGGTAGTCAGGGGCTATGACCCACTGGATATGGTGAGCCTTTGACCCTTAAAGAAGGACTCTCAACAAAGTACCTTCAATCAAGCCACCAGTTTCCAATGCTAACGATTTTCTTGTTTACCCCGCGAGGTCCTTGAAAACATTGCATGCATACATAACATTGCATCACAGGTACCCTTTCTTTACAGGTCACTTACCCTCTCTGCTGTTTATTTCAGCATCATCATGTCTTCTGCACCATCCA
Organism: Vicia faba; assembly: GCA_948472305.1. Lineage (NCBI taxonomy): Eukaryota > Viridiplantae > Streptophyta > Magnoliopsida > Fabales > Fabaceae > Vicia > Vicia faba. The sequence goes on from CATIWC010001947.1 coordinate 20,490, forward strand.
ATGAACAATCCATCAAGGCCCTCCAGGCTCAGAATGCCCAGTTCCAAGAGCTGATCATGAATTTGGCCCAGGGGCAGCAAGATCTGAAGACTCTGCTCCTGAAAAAGAAGAAGAAGAGGACTGTTTTGTTCAGCCCTAGACGCAGGTCTGGGAATACACCACAGGATGAAGCTGAGAGAACAACTCCATCTGTTAGGATAGACAGTCCCCATGGGAGAGAGGTGCCTAGTCCAGTGGTCTCCGACAACGAGACGGAGTTCAATGATGAGCAGTACCCTCCAGCTGAGGACAGGTACAAACAGTTGGAAGACCTGCTAAATGCGGTGGAGATACAAAAAGTGCCCGGCCTGGACTTCGAGGATTTAGGTCTGTCTTCTGGGGTAGTGATCCCGCACAAGTTTAAGGCACCTGCCTTTGCTAAATACGACGGGGCATCCTGTCCTAAATTGCATCTCAGGGCTTACACAAGGAGGATCCAACCCTATACAGCTGACAAAAACCTATGGATCCATTTTTTCCAGGAGAGTCTTTCAGGGACTCAGCTCGAGTGGTTCTATCAACTGAGTGGAGCCAACATCCACAGCTGGGAGGACTTGGCCACTGCATTCTACAAGCATTACCAGTACAATGCCGACCTCGCTCCCACGCGCACTCAGCTTCAGGGAATGTCTATGGGTGCAGGTGAAGGTTTCAAAGAATATGCTCAGAAATGGAGAGACCTTGCTGGAAGGGTACAGCCACCCTTGACTGACCGCGAGCTCGTCGACATGTTCTTGGGGACCCTGTCTGGTCCATTCTTCAACCACCTGATTGGGAATTCTGCTGCTGGGTTTACAGATCTGATCTTGACCGGGGAAAGAATAGAAGCTGGTATCAAGTCAGGGAAAATACAGACTGGTGACTCCTCGAACACTGAGAAGAAACCATCCAAGAGAGAATCTAGTGCTGTCAACGTAGTAGCTATTGCAAAGCCGGTCGGTGCTCCTCAGCGTCACCATCAACAAAGGGAAGAGAGACCTAAGAGGCAATTTACTCCCCTCGGCATGACCTTGTCACAAATATTGCCACAGTTGCTAGAAACCAAGCTGGTAACTCTCATGGACCCTCCAAAGAATCCCAACAGGACGCCTTCAAGGTATAACCCCAATGTTCGTTGCGCCTATCATTCTGACAGCCCGGGGCACGCTACAGATGACTGTTGGACTTTGAGAAATAGGGTTCAAGATCTGATTGACGCAAAAGAAGTCCAGCTCGACTCCCCAGAGGCTCCCAATGTGATCACTGCTCCCTTGCCAAGACATGGCTAGGATTAGTTTTTGTTCATTCAAATATTCAAGTTGTAATTTTCTTTCAATTGTTCAAACATTTTGTTTCATGTCAAACTTGGTTATCTCATTAATGCATTACACTTGTCTGTTTTGAAGCAATTATGTTTACTATGCCTAAAACTGTTTTCATTTTTTTGTGATGATCAACTCTTAAATAATAATTCTAAGCCTCTTGAGGGAGGATGACGAAAACGATACCACGATCTTTACAGTATGCTTTTGAACAGACCCCGCTGATGAGGTACAGGCATTGTTTCAATCCCCAAACACTGGAGTTATAAGGATGATAATCCCTCGTCAACCCCTCTGAGCCAAAGAAGTAGAAGTTTTTCTTTTCGAAATTTAAAAACCTTAATCACAACCTGGGGCAGGGTAGTCTCTCAATTGATCCAAGTGCATAACGAATGGCACCAAAGAGGTCCTTACAAAACAAAAGACAGTGATGGTTCCCTACAATCATAAAGACAGGCAGTCGTTATCAAAAATCATAAATGAAAAGCCCAATAAGTCAAAACCTACGAAGGGGACTTACGAAACTGGGGCATCCCGCTGACTGTAATTCCAAAAAGGAAACAGCTCAGGCAAAAAATAGGGATAACAAAAAAAAATCAGACAAGAAAGAGGTCTTACAAACTCTCAACAAAAAAAAAGGGAATGACTGCCTATTCAAAATAAGTTATCAACATCCGAACCATCACCGGAAAATCAGAGCAAAGACTCAAACAAGGTCTAACGCACGATCAACTGAGTGTAGGTTTGAAGAACATCACGAAGAGCGGGTGGGTACAAATAATTTGAGCCTTTATCCATTGTTTCTTAAACCGTGAACCAAGCCGCGTTATAACCCTCAAAAGTCCTAGCTGAAGCATGGGTTAGTTCGAAAGCATACTGTTACGAAAGGTATCCTGACTCCTGAAGGCCTACGGTAAAATACAGAGTTGACATCACGTTTTATAGACAATCACCTATTTTATGAAAAAGAATGCATTTTCAAAATCTTCAAGACAGACATAAGCTTTGCATTTTTGACATAACCTTGTTTGTATATGACTTTTTGTTTGAACAGCAGGGAAATTCGCACGATGAATACCTAGTGAACAAAAGTACTCCCAACAAAGGGGCAGGCATACTCATCGTTCATCATCTGGGGCAGTTAAGTCAAGATTCGGAGAATCTCTCAAAATGCCGAACAGCCTGGGGCAAATCTCCGCCTGAGTCACCTAGGGCATTCCAGCAACGAATCTTGTCTGATCAAACATCTTCTGATGGCATGGCAAAATACTTCCAACAGGGGCAACTCCCTGCATGCTAAGAGCATGGACATAGTCGAAAAGATACTACGCAAAATCAAAGACCCGCTAGGTCGACGCACCTAGGCAAGAATAAGGGCTTCCCGGCGAACCAAAAGGGTTCGGGCAAAAATAAGGGATGAAATGAAAAATCTGTACACCCGGCAAGTCGAAAACCTGAAAAGGCGGCTTGGGCAAAAACGGGTATCCCGGTGGACTGAAAACCCGAAAGGGCGGTCCAGGCAAAAATTAGGGATCAAAGCGTACGACTATGTCCTGGCATCTCATCATATACCTACCAGAAGACTTGTCAAGCACCCTCATGGGCCTTCTTCTCCCACAGAAATTGGGGCAATAATGAGTTGTCTAAAGGATCCGGTTGCTCTATCCATCGGGGTACCAAGATAGGTTTGACTGAAGAATGCGACCCAGATACCTTCACTCCTCGCAGAGCACGAACGCGTCGTCCGGCTTTATTCAAAGATTTATTTCCTTAACAGGATATAACTGGGTTATCCTCAGCCAAAAGCCACGGAAAGATCGCCGTCAACACAGTCTTCTTACCCCCAGCGAAGTCTATTCACACTTCCAACACAGCAAAGATATCCCCAGCGGAGTTATCATCAAATCTCAACAGCGTACCTCTCTCCCTACAGAGTATGGTTCCCCAGCAAGGTCACTAGAGTCATTTCTCCCCGCAGAATAATCAGTTCGCCAAGTTCATTCCCCAACGGAGTCATCTTCTCCTACCGGTATTCTTGCAATTATCATCCCCAGCGGAAGCAAAAGCTTATTCTTCAACATCAGCCCAGGAGTGACTTCCCGGCACCCGTCAAGGATTTACTTTCCTAGACGCAAAAACATACATCGCACTTCATACATCATAGCATGCATATACGCATCATACCTTACAAATCTCATTTATGTTGAGAGCATCATTGCTTGGTCCATATCATGCACTGCATATGACTGACCTTTACCTTTCAGGAAGGATACAGTTGAATGATCAGCTATAGACAAACACAGTCAGAATAGACAAATCCCGTCATAAGAGACCAATCCCGTCATAAGGGACAAATCCCGTCATAAAAGACCAATCCAGTCAGAAAAGACAAATCCAGTCAAAGAATACAAATCCAGTTAAATCAATGCCTAAAGATTTCTCTGACACTCGTCGTTATAGACACTCGTTGTTATAGACACTCTTCGTCGTTATAGACACTCGTCGTCCTAGACACTCGTCGTTATAGACACTCGTCGTTATAGACACTCTTCGTCGTTATAGACACTCGTCGTTATAGACACTCGTCGTTATAGACACTCGTCGTTATAGACACTATTCGTCGTTATAGACACTCGTCGTCCTAGACACTCGTCGTTATAGACACTCGTCGTTATAGTCACTCTTCGTCGTTATAGACACTCGTCGTCCTAGACACTCGTCGTTATAGACACTCTTCGTCGTTATAGACACTCTTCGTCGTTATAGACACTCGTCGTTATAGACACTCGTCGTTATAGACACTCGTCGTTATAGACATTATTCGTCGTTATAGACACTCGTCGTCATAGACCCTCGTCGTCATAGACACTCGTCGTTATAGACACTCGTCGTCCTAGACACTCGTCGTTATAGACACTAGTCGCTATAGACACCTGTCGTTAAAGACCACCCGTCCTTGGAAACAACCTGTCAGTAGAGACAACTTCATCACCGTTTGAAGTCCAGACTCAGCTCCTGTAACCAGTCAGGACACATCTATGCCAAGCAGCTGAAAACCAACTCCTGCAACGTGTCAGGTAATCATTCTCTGTTTTGCAGGTACGCAAGTTCTCGCTAAGGAATCTCTTACGCGATCAACATCCAGATGGCATCTATAAGCCCATTATCCTATTCATCAACCTCTAGATGGCATCCATAAGCCCATTCTCATCATCCCACTGCTACTATGTGAGCGCAAATTTCTGGGCACTCTAGTGTTCAATCATCTTCCACCCTCGGATTACGAAAGGCACGTAAGCCAATCTGCATCCTCAGGTCTAAGAAGATTGAACAGGGGCAACTGTTGTACCCCAAAATTTGCCCTCCCATATTCTTCAAGAAATTGCCAAGTCAAGCTTCAAAGTTCCCCAAGGGTTGCACAGTGCAAGAACCTCCTAAGCAGTCAAAACTAGGGTTTGTGTTCTGATCAAGGAGTTGAAGTTTTCAAAGGCCCAATCAAGCCTCACATGCCTACAAATATGGTCAAGCATCTTCATATCAAGTTTCAAGGCATTCAGCTCAAAATTGCACAGTCAAAACCCTAAATTGCACTACAGTCAAATGTAGGGGCAAAATGGTCATTTGACAGTCAAAAGTTCAAATTTTTGGTCAACATAACATTTTGAAGCCACAAACATCATTTGATCAATGCTTGATCATGATTCTCAAAATTTGGCCCAGAAATCATCAAGATGCAAAAGTTTCCTTATTTGGACAGCTGAAAAAGTCAACTGAAATTGACCAGGGCATAACTTTCACATGGATTATCAGAAAAATTCCATCCAAAGCTCATTTTGAATAGAAAGACATTTCCTACAACTCATCTTCATACTTCAAGTCCAAGAAATTCTCTCACAAAAAGTTATCAATTTTAACATTATAGGTCATTTTCAAAAGTCAACAAAAAGGGACTTTAAGTCAAAGGCCATAACTTGAGATTGGTAAATAAAAATGACATGGGACCAAAGGAATTGGTTAGAGGACTCAAAGACCTTTCTAAAATGTCCAAGAACATGAGCAAAGCTTAAAAATTGAGCAAGTTATGCATTGGAGAAGTTGGGAAATTTTTGTGAAATGGCCAAAATCATTTATCCTTGAAATCCCATTTTTGACAAAAGGGCCCCACTTTTTCCACTTGAATTGACTTGGCCATGCTTCCCACGTGTCCCATCTTTTATTTCAGATTTTTTTATTAATTTTTTCATTTTTATTGATTTTATTGGATTTAATTAATTTTAAATCTTTTAAAATCAAAAGAAATTCAAAAAAATTAATTTAAAGGGATATTTTGCTTTGATTAACCTTGAAGCATCATTATGTGCCTACCATTTTTCGTGCTAAGGCTTAAACAAGGCAAAAATTCAAATTTGAATCAAAAGTGGAAAATGTGATAATGGTGGTTTATGCCAAATCCTAAACATCAATGCAAGGCATTATTGGCCATAATTTTCATTCATACACATTGCATAAGACATGTACAAGTGAAAGTGTCCAGGTTCATTCAAGAGACATGCATATTTCAAAAAAGGAAAACTTTTAATGTGTCTGATTCTTGTCTCATGGCATTAAAGGCCTGGTTAAATGGCTGTCTCTTACCGTTACAAGACCCTCACACTCCTATAAATACAAGGGCCAGTGGCACATTACAACGGACGAAAAAAACACACAACAGGAGAACGAAAGAAACATTGGAGAGAGGCTGCCCACAAAATCCATCAAAGGTTGCCAGAATTTTCCAAGCAAAGCCACCCTTCAGCAAAAGTAGCCAAGCCCAGAAGCCCAGATCGAAGGTGCCTACATTCAGGAAGCGCCCAAATCGAAGGTCCAATCTACTGGTAAGAGAGGGTAAACTGTCCAACCTTGTATTTGCATTACACATTCGTGCTTGTTGTTACCTTCAATTTACTATCCTAGACAGGATCAAAGGGCCTGGGTTTGGCCCCAGGTCATGTTCTTCGTTTGCTAACATTTGCTGCAGATTTATCCTGAAAAGACTCAGCGCACGTAGGATCGAAGGGCCTGGGGTTCGATACCAGGCCCTGAGTTTATTTTACTAACATACTTTTGCAGGTATAGCATCCCAGATCGAAGGAGACACCTTCTCTGGATCGAAGCTTCCCAGGCCTCCAGAATTATGCTTTTTTTTATTTGCTGCCTGTTTCCGTCGTTTTTCTTATACTTATTTTGACTATTTTTATTTCTTTTTTTTAATCAACATAAAATCAAAAACACAAAAAAAATCAGAAAAGACAAAAAATAAATAATAATTTTATTTTAGTATTAATTTTGTAAATAAATCCCCTTAATTAATTTAGATTTAATTTTAGGTTATAATTTAATTCTATTTCACAATAAACCAAAAATAATAAAAAATAGATCTTTAACACTTTTTACCTTTTTTTCATTAATTAAATATTTTTATTATAAGTATCATTAACCATTAACTTTGTAAATAAAATTTATAATTAATTTAGTTTTAATTCTAGGTTTTAACTTTAATGCATTTTCTTTAATAAATTAAAAACAATTAGAATTAGAATTAATCATTTGACTTTTAATTAATTTAATGTCATAAATACAAAAAAAAACATAAAAAACAAGTTCTTTCTTTTTATTTAATTTAATTATTCTATTAATTTTATTTTAATTCCTTAAAGGGTCCAACGCCCTCGCATTCGATCATATTTTCCTTTTTTTCGCGCGTTTTATTTATTTCTGTTGTAAATATAATGTAATTGCTCCAAAGCCATGTAATAGCTATTAGATATTTATTTTCTGCACTTTATTTTAAATCGGGTCTGGATTAATTTGGCGTTGTAGACCCGCGCCTTTGTAATAGCGTAGGACCCTTTATCTTTTCCGCACTTTAAATTCCCGCACTTTTAACTGCTAAACAATAACATAAAAGAATGAATGCCCAAAAATAAAATCGAAACGTAGATCACCAATGCATGACAAGACAAACAATAAACTGAAAATGACACACAATTCACACACCACCCCTAGGGTACGCTTCACTGTTGCCTTGCCCCTCGAAAGGTGGTCGTCGAGTAGAGGATGTCTTAGTAAGTCCTCATGATCCGGGAACCTGGCATGAGGGTAGCTTCTAAGGTGTCTTCCCATTGCTCTGGTGATCACCATGTCCCTACAAACTCGAATTGACCCGAACACCTCCAACGGTGGTGCTACCTACCTCTCAATGGTGGGATGGCACTACCTAAAGGACAATTACACAGCTTTATTCCTTAGGGTAGGTAGATTCTCATAGATACTTGCTCATCTCAAAAACAAACAAAATACTTTTCACACCTACACTTTCTAAAAGTTTTCAAACAAATTTTTCATACACTCTTGAGGACAGATACAAGAGTTACTTAGAAAATTTTTCAAACGAAACTTTTTTTTTAAAACCCACTCACAATTGAAAAGCAAACATTTTGAAAACACAATGAGCAAGTATCTAAGAGCCCATGGATAACCATGGATAGAAAGGGTGCTAACACCTTCCCTTTCTATAAATCTACCTCCCGAACCGAGAACTAATCTCAATAAGGAATTTTTCTGTGCTTTTGTCCTTTCCATGTTGGAGAAAATAAAAGACGGTGGCGACTCTTGCTTACCGCGACATTTCGCGAAACCAGCTTCAAAACAGTCAGTTCCAGATCCACCGATCACAGATCCCAATATCACCGGATTGCTTTCATTGTTCATCGTTTCGATTTAGCCACTGAACTGGCGACCGAAATATTCCACGAAAGCAACCCTCAATTGAGTGTAGTATCGAGTATCAACCAACCTCGGACTGCACCAAAGTCAGTTATCTCACTACCCTAAAGAGGCCAAGATAGTTCAATTAAGGTTCCTAAGGTCTGTTGATGCTTCATGACACCACGCGGAGGCCCCGTACTCTCCTTGACTGAACTCAAGGGTTACCGGTACACACCAAAGTGCCACATCAACGTAGCAAACTGTTTCAACCATGTCGGTATACCCCGCACAGTTCCCTCACAGCCTTGTTGCTACTTTCTAAGAAGGTATCCCCCAGATCCGGGCTAGGATCTATAGAACTCCCGAGACAGTCCCACAATAATAAAGCAAGCAAAGAAAACAATTAAAAACATAGTTATGAACTAACCCTAAGGTACACCTCACTTTAAGTTTACTCCCCAGCAGAGTCGCCAGTTCTGTGATCGGTGGATCTGGAACTGACTGTTTAATGCTGGTTCGCGAAATGTCGCGGAAGCAAGAGTCGCCACCGTCTTTTATTTTCTCCAAATGGAAAGGACAAAAGCACAGAAAAATTCCTTATAGAGATTGCTCTCGGTTCGGGAGGTAAATTATAGAAAGGGAAGGTGTTAGCACCCTTTCTATCCATGGTTATCCATGGGCTCTTAGATACTTGCTCACTTGTGTTTTCAAAAATGGTTTGTTTGCTTTTCAACTGTGGGTTTAAAAAAAGTTTCTTTGAAAATTCCAGTTCGACTCTTGTATCGGTCCTCAAGAGTGTTTGAAAAATTGCTTTCGAAAGCTTTTTGAAAAGGTGTCGGTGTGAAAAGTATTTTTGATTTGTTTTGTTTTGAATTAGAGCAAGTATCCACGAGTCGTCTACCTACCCTAAGGAATTCGTCTGTGTAAATGTCCTTTAAAGTAGTGCCATCCCACCATTGAGAGGTAGGTAGCACCACCGTTGGAGGTGTTCGGGTCAATTCGAGGTTCGGGACATGGTGATCACCAGAGCAATGGGAAGACACCTTAGAAGCTACCCTCATGCCAGGTTCCCGGATCATGAGGACTTACTAAGACATCCTCTACTCGACGATCACCTTTCGAGGCAAGGCAACAGTGAGGCGTACCCTAGGGGTGGTGTGTGCGATTTGTGTGTTGTTTTCAGTCATTTTTGTCTTGTCATGTCAAAGGTGTTCTACGCTTGTTTTTATTTTAATCCATACAGTCTTTCATGCTTTGTTTAACAGTTAAAATATTGCGGGAAAAAGTAAATTCTAAGCTATTACAAACGGCGCGGGTCCACATCGCCAAAATTAACCAGGACCCGATTTGACAGAAAAATAAAGAAAGTAAATAAAGAGTGCGAGAAAGTTAAAAGGTTACATGGCCTTGGGAGAGATACATGAATATTTAAACGAAATAAAATAAATATGCGAATTAATAAGAAATTAAGAACGAGGGCGTTGGACCCTTTTTTGCAAAATTAAACTAATGAGGAATTGATTAAAATTGAAAGAAAGAAAGAACTTATTTTTTTGGTATTTTTTAGTATTTTAGGATTTAAATGGAAAAGAATTAATTAAAATTAAAATAAGATGCAAACCCTAATTCTAGTGGCTTTTAATTTATTAAGAAAATATTAAATTTTAACCTAAATTAACCCTAATTTTTATATACAAATTTAATTATAAAAATAAATAAAATAAATAATATTATTGTGAAAGAAAAAATAAAAAGGAATAAAAACATTAATTAAACCCTATTTCTACATTTTTTAGATTTTTATTATGAAAATATTAAATTAAACCCTAATTTAAAACTAAATAATTATATACAATTTATTTATGGAAAATATTAAAACAAAAATATTTATTATATTTTTCCTCTTTTCAGATTTTTTTGATTTTTAGGTGTTTTTGATATTTTGAAAATAATAAAATTAATTAAGAAAACAATAATTAAAAAGAAAAATAAAAAATAAAAAAACATAAAGAAAGTAGGAAGAATTTGCAAACCCAGGGGGTTCAGAGCCCAAATTAGGAGGTGTCTTGTAGCAATCCAGGCCCACTTATCAATTGGCCCTTTTGACTTTTCCAGGCAGTGTGCTGGCGTGTTGACTTATGCTTATGGTGTTCCTCCAATCTGCACCTTTGGATTGCTCTAAACGTACGCGTGGCTGGCTTGATGAGGAGGTGTATCATGGTCTTCAGTAAGTGAAACTGCATGTGAAGACTAATTGAAAAATAATATTGAGAATACTGAAGACCTGGGGCTCGAACCCAGGTCATGCACTTTACCGGTCTCTATGCTTGCCAGTGGAGCCAGATGCGCGTTGTTAATATTAAACAATCAACAAATATTATAAAAGAAACAAAAACGTTAATGAATCTTCGCGCGCGAGTTTTCAAACCAGCCAATCGTTGGCAGCCACGATATCATCTTCTTCATGTTCCTGAAACACAAATACATTAGGCAACGTTTTTCATGTGTTCTCTTAGGCCAGCTATTAAAAAATAGCGATTAGCCCTGTGACGCTCATAAATTGAGCGCGAGGGTCTCAAACTTTTCGTCCAAGCCTGCTTGTGTCAATGGTGGTACTCAGGGGTTCTAATTTTTCTTCATTCAAAAACCCCTAATTCCAAACTTTGTAAACCCTAAAAAGCAACAATGGTATATTGGCACACAATGCGTAAAAACACAATTAAACACATGGGTTAGCTTCAGAATAGCATAAGGAATGTAAATCAACAATTAAAATGCCATGAGAATGCATAGATGTTAAAACACGATCATGGATTTTTTTCTGTACAGGGGCGGTTCATGTTACCAATTCTTTAAGCTTTGATGAATGTTTTTTATTGGGAAACGTTCAGTGAACCTTCAGCAAGCTAATGAAACAAAAATTATGCCTTGAATCGCCCTAGAATGTGGTTTTCAGTTTTGAGTTTCTTGACGAATTTTTCAAGTTTGCGAATGGTTTCTGCGCAGCTTCAATGATCCAAGGCATTAGGTTTTCGTTCAGGCTTATGTATAGAATAGATTAGGCCAACAAATTTGATCAAAATCTCTTGTATTCATGACTTTTGAGATTTTATTTCCAAGCATATTTTTCCAATCTTTTTCATGCAATTTTGTACCAATCATGATCCAATCAATCCAAATCTTTCCATATTGAATTATGCACGAATTATTGAGTAGATTACATGTGCAAAAAGATTTGTTAGGTTAAGTTAAATATTTTTCATATATTTAATTGATTTAAATGAATTATTATAAATAAAAATTCAAATAAATAAATAAAAAATGAATAAAAACTTCCCTTTGGGCCAAGTGGTCGTGCACATGCTTGGGATGATGAATTGTGGAAGAAAAATGGGCCCATTAGCAATTTTAGGTCATTTGAATCAATGTTGACTTTTCAAAATATCCAAAAATTTCCCAACTTCCACAAGGCATAACTTGCTCAAGTTTTAAGCTTTTCTCATGTTCTTGGACATTTTGGAAAGTTCTTTGAGTCCTCTAACCAATGCCGTTTGTCCCATGTCATTTTGATTTACCAATCTCAAGTTATGGCCTTTGACTTAAAGTCCCTTTTTGTTGACTTTTGAAAATGACCTATAATGTTGAAATTGATAACTTTTTGTGAGAGCATTTCTTGGACTTGAAGTATGAAGATGAGTTGTAGGAAATGTCTTTTTCTTCAAAATGAGCTTTGGATGGAATTTTTCTGATAATCCATGTGAAAGTTATGCCCTAGTCAATTTACAGTTGACTTTTTCAACTGTCCAAATAAGGAAACTTTTGCATCTTGATGATTTTTGAGCCAAACTTTGAGAATCATGATCAAGCATTGATCAAATGATGTTTGTGGCTTCAAAATGATATGTTGACCAAAAATTTGAACTTTTGACTGTCAAATGACCATTTTGCCCCTACAGTCGACTGTAGTGCAATTAGGGTTTTTTGACTGTGCAATTTTGTGCTGAAAGTCTTGAAACTTGATAAGAGGATGCTTGACCATATTTGTAGGCATGTGAGACTTGATTGGACCTTTGAAAACTTCATTTTCTTGATCAGAACACAACCCTAATTTTGACTGTATAGGAGACCTCTTGACTGTGCAACCCTTGGGGAATTTTCCAGCTTTGACTTGGCAATTTCTTGAAGAATATGGGAGGGCAAATTTTGGGGTACAACAGCAGGTTATTGCTGGTTTTTTGCCTTAACAGGTTGTTGTACCCCAAAATTTGTCCTCCCATATTCTCCAAGAAATTGCCAAGCCAAGTCACAAAATTCCCCAAGGGTTACACAGTCAGAGATCTCCTATACAGTCAAAACTAGGGTTTGTGCTCTGATCAGTAAAATGAAGTTTTCAAGGGCCCAATCAAGTCTCATATGCCTACAAATATGGTCAAATATCCTCATATCAAGTTTCAAGGCATTCAGCACAAAATTGCACAGTCAAAACCCTAAGTTGCACTACAGTCAACTGTAGGGGCAAAATGGTCATTTGACAGTCAAAAGTTCAAATTTTTGGTCAACATATCATTTTGAAGCCACAAACATCATTTGATCAATACTTGATCATGATTCTCAAAATTTGGCTCAGAAATCATCAAGATTGCAAAAAGTTTCCTTATTTGGACAGTTGAAAAAGTCAACTGAAATTGACCAGGGCATAACTTTCACATGGATTATCAGAAAAATTCCATCCAAAGCTCATTTTGAAGAGAAAGATATTTCCTACAACTCATCTTCATACTTCAAGTCCAAGAAATTCTCTCACAAAAAGTTATCAATTTAAACATTATAGGTCATTTTCAAAAGTCAACAAAAAGGGACTTTAAGTCAAAGGCCATAACTTGATATTGGTAAATCAAAATGACATGGGACCAAAGACATTGGTTAGAGGACTCAAATACCTTTCCAAAATGTCCAAGAACATGAGAAAAGCTTAAAAATTGAGCAAGTTATGCCTTGTGGAAGTTGGGAAATTTTTGGATATTTTGAAAAGTCAACACTACTTCAAATGACCTAAAATTGCTAATGGGCCCATTTTTCTTCCATGATTCATCATTCCAAAGCATGTGAACGACCACTTGGCCCAAAGGGAAGTATTTTCTCATTTTTTATTTATTTATTTGAATTTTTATTTATATTAATTCATTTAAATCATTTAAATATATGAAAAATATTTAACTCACCCTAACCAATCTTTTTATACATGTTTTAGACTCAATATTTCGTGCATATGCAATTATGGAAAGATTTGGGTTGATTGGCTTGATTGAGAACAAAGAACACATGGAAAAAGATATGAAAAAATCTTAAGAAATCAAATATTCAAAACCATGATTACAAGAGATTTGATTGAGTTTTTCTTAACCTAATTGTTCCTACATATACAAAGAAACATAAACCTAATCAGGCTAACCACGCAGCTGCTCAGAAACATAAGAATCAAACTTGAAATTTTCTCTAAAAAAGTCAATACTGAAAACTGATTTGCAGGTGAATTCAAGACCTAATTTTCATTCCAATAGCTTGCCAAGGTTGCCCAGAAGCGATTACAATCACAAACATTCACCAAAGCTCAAGGAATTGGTAACGAGAACCTCCCCTGTACAGAGAAAAAATCACGATCGTATTTTAACTTCTAGGCATTCTCATGGCATTCTAATGATTGATTTACATTCCTTGTGAAGTTCTGAAGCTAACCAATATATTCAATTGCTTTTTTTCTGTGCTATACGCGATTTTGCCATGTTTATTTTCTAGGGTTTGCAGGATGTGAATTTGGGGATTTTGAAACGGGGAAAAATTGAGACTCCAGACCAAGACCATTCAATTCAGCGCATGGAGACGAAGAAGAACCAACCATCGCGCTGAATTTATGTGCCAAGGGGACCTAATCGCTATTTTCTCAAAACATACCTAGGAGAACACTCAAAAACCGTTGCCTATGATATTCATGTTTCAGAAAAACAAAACTGTGCGAAGAAGATGATGTGTTGGCAAACAATGATAGGACAATTCAAAAATTCGCGCGTTGGGGGCCACTGACTTTCTTTCCTTTTATAATATTTATTAACCATTATATAGTAAACGCATACGTAGTGGCTCAGTGGCGCACGTGGCGACTTGCAATGTGAATGACCTGGGTTCGATCCCAGGTCTTCACCCTTTCCATTTATTTTTTTTTCAATTAACAATCATATGCAGGTTGATGGCGTTGTTCCATGGTATACCTCCAGATCCAAGCGTACACGCGTCCAGGAGATTCAAATCAAAGGCGCAGGATTGAAGAACACAATGAACGTGAGTCAACGTTGCTACACGCTAGTGGGAAAGTCAAACGGACCTGAAGCTTGTTGGGCCAGAATTCTTGGATCTATACCTCCATATTGGGGCCTGAACCCCCCTGGTTTGCAAATTCTATATATTTTCTTTATATTTTATTTTCAATTATTGTTTTATTTGCTTTATTGTTTTGATTTAATTAATTATTTTTACAAAATACAAAAAATGCCTAAAAATCAGAAAAGATAAAAAAAATATAATAAATAATTTTTATTTCTAATATTTTCATAAATAAATGCATGTAAATAAATTTAGTTTAAATTAGGGTTTGCAATATTAATTCTTTTTCATAAAAAATCTAAAAAATGTAGAAATAGGTTTAATTAATGTTTTATTCCTTTTTAATTTTTCTTTTTTCACAATAATAATATTTATTTTATTTATTTTTTATAATTAAATTTGCATGAAAATAATTTAGGGCTAATTTAGGTTAAAAACTTCAATATCTTTCTTAATAACTTAAAAATAATTAGAATTAGGTTTAGTATTTTATTTTAATTAATTTTTTCTATTAAATCTTAAAAAACATAAAAATACCAAAAACAAAAACAAATTCTTGCTTTCTTTTAATTTTAATTCCTCATTAATTTTAATTTTTTTGCAAAAGGGTCCAACGCCCATGTTCTTAATTCTCATTAATTCGCGTATGTATTTTATTTCGCTTAAATAATTATGTACCTCTCCCGAAGCCTTGTAATTACTTCTCGCACTTTCCAATTCTTTATTTACTTTGCTTTCTTTATTTTTCCGTCAAATCGGGTCCTGGTTAATTTTGGCGATGTGGACCCGCGCCATTTGTAATAGCTTTAGATTTACTTTTCCTCGCAACTTTTAACTGTTAAACAAAGCATGCAAGAATGAATGGCCATAATAAAAACAAGCGTAGAACACCAATGAACATGACAAGACAAAAATAACTGAAAACAACACACAAATCACACACCACCCCTAGGGTACGCCTCACTGTTGCCTTGCCTCGAAAGGTGATCGTCGAGTAGAGGATGTCTTAGTAAGTCCTCATGATCCGGGAACCTGGCATGAGGGTAGCTTCTAAGGTGTCTTCCTATTGCTCTGGTGATCACCATGTCCCGAACCTCGAATTGACCCGAATACCTCCAACGGTGGTGCTACCTACCTCTCAATGGTGGGATGGCACTACTTTAAAGGACATTTACACAGACGAATTCCTTAGGGTAGGTAGACGACTCGTGGATACTTGCTCTAATTCAAAACAAAACAAATCAAAAATACTTTTCACACCAACACATTTTCAAAAAGCTTTCGAAAGCATTTTTTCAAACACTCTTGAGGACCGATACAAGAGTCGAACTGGAATTTTCAAAGAAACTTTTTAAAACCCACAGTTGAAAAGCAAACAAACCATTTTTGAAAACACAAGTGAGCAAGTATCTAAGAGCCCATGGATAACCATGGATAGAAAGGGTGCTAACACCTTCCCTTTCTATAACCTACCTCCCGAACCGAGAGCAATCTCTTTAAGTAATTTTTCTGTGCTTTTGTCCTTTCCAATTGGAGAAAATAAAAGACGGTGGCGACTCTTGCTTCCGCGACATTTCGCGAACCAGCGTTAAACAGTCAGTTCCAGATCCACCGATCACACAGGTTATAGGGCTTAGCAGGTTTATGCTTGTGTTTGATGCTCAGGCCAAGGTTTTGAAATGCAGTAGCAGGTTTTGCTGGTTTAGCAGTTTGTATATTTTTTGTGTTAGAGTTTTTCTTGAACTTTTTTTCTATCTTCCTGTGTTCAGTCCTTTTGTATATTTCTCTCTTCTTCCTAAAGCCTAAAAACCTGCATTCTTTTATCTCTCCACTCTTCTCTCTCAGTACAGTTGAATATTAAACTATGCTTTTTTTTCTGTACTTTTTCTGAAAGGGCCATTGGGAAATGATGAAAAGTCAATATGCTTGCTTGCACAATAGTTTTCCTCTGCATATCTTATCTCTTCTTTGACAGCTTTCGTACTTTTTATCTTCTTTGATATCTTTGTGCAGTAACTTGTACCTTTTGGCATTTGACAGCAAGTTTGACACTTTGCATTTTGACAGAAAGTTGCAATTTGATTTTTAGTTGGGTTTGAACTTGGAGTTTGAGATTTTGAATTTATGCAGTTTGACACTCTGCATTTTTTTCCAACTTTGCATTCATGATTAGCAAATAGAATTCTTCCCTCTTTGTGAACCGGGAGAAATCCCGTGATTTGCAGAGAGGGTTAACTGATCCCAATCAGTGGCCCTTAATGATGAATTTCTTTTATCTGTCTTTTCAATTTAATTTAACTGTTATTTGACTTTTCTCTTTTCTTTTGCAGATGAAAAAAAATGGAGCACTGGAGCGAGGGATAGCGGATGAAGATTTGAAGATTAGAAAAATAATTAGGATAGTTTTTATTTAGCTTTAAATAAATGTAACATTATTTTTGTCAACATTTTGTAAACAAAAACAATTATACCAATGACTTAAAGATAAATAAAAAGTCCTTTTATTTAATTAATTCTTCTCTTCTTCAATTGTTTATTTATTATTTATAGTTCTTTAAATTAAAATAAATTGAAAGTAAATTCCAACTTATTTAATCTTTAGAATAATAAATAATTAACTAAACAATATTCCAGTATTGATCCATTAATAAACTTGACGCTTCCAATGTTCAAAGCGAAATGACAGTTAATCACAACAATTGATCAGACGCATTCTCTCTTTTCACTGATTTTCAACAAACACTGTAATTCCAAACTGCGTATATCTTTTGACTGGTGAATTCAAACCAACTGCCTTCTTTTACTGATTAAATCAAAACAATGCGAATTCAACCCAAATCTCGGAATAACTTGCAAAGTGCTGTGGAATTTAAATCCTTCTGAGAATATGCCCACAAAAACCTTAATTCCTGATTAAATGCCAAAGAACGTTCGCCTGATCAAAATTGAGTCAAAGTCAACCAAAACCCTAAGCCAATTGTGTGAAACAATCCAGAGCCCTGAAAATCAGTAAAACCCTAATTGTGTCCTAACTGACGAGAAAAGTCTGTTTGACCGATTCTTGAGCCAGTTTGAAAAATCAGGAAATGCCTGAAGCTGAGATTTCTTGTGGTAAAATGCGAGGGCAAATTTTGGGGTACAACAGTTGCCCCTGTTCAATCTTCTTGAACCTGAAGAGTTAGATTGGCAAGTTTGCCTTTCGCGACTTGAAGGTAAAAGAAGATTGGACACTAAAGTACCCAGAAAATTTGCACTCGTCGATGTGATGGTAGAGGTGAATGGGCTTAAAGATGTCATTTGGTGATGGGCTTAAAGATGCCATTTGGTGCGATAGAATCTTGTTGGGGAATGGGCTTAGAGATACCATCTGATAATGGGCTTAAAGATGCAATTTGGTGATGGGCTTAAAGATGCCATCTGGTGACTGCTGGTAGGAGGATGGGCTTATAGATGCCATCTGGTTATGTTGAACTGTATGTCAATGGTGAGTGGACAAGTATCAGAAAGCCACCCATGTTTTGGAACATCTCTGAATCGGGGGTCTGAGCAAGCAATAGTTTGACATCCACGTTTCGGAGAATCCGTAAACTATTTTCAGGAGTTGAGATTGAATAAGCAATAGAGCAGCATCCGTTATTGGGAAGCGTCTGTAAACTGTTTTCAAAAGTTGAGAAGAGTCTGAACAAGTTGGTAGATTAACATCCGTTGTTGGGAAGAATCCGTAAACTGTTTTCAGAAGTCATGAGAAGAATCTGAACAAGTGATAGGTTAACATCCGTTACTTGGAGAACCCGTGAACTGTTTTCAGAAGTCTTGAAGTTGAATAAGCAATAGAGCAGCATCCGTTGTTGGGAAGCATCCGTAAACTATTTTCGAAAGTTGCGTCTGAACAAGTTGGTAGATTGACATCCGTTGTTGGGAAGAATCCGTAAACTGTTTTCAGATGTCTTGAAGAGGTTGAATAAGCAATAGAGCAGCATCCGTTGTTGGGAAGCGTCCGTAAACTATTTTCGAAAGTTGCGTCTGAACAAGTTGGTAGATTGACATCCGTTGTTGGGAAGAATTCGTAAACTATTTTCAGACGTCTTGAAGAGGAACCGGTGTAGGGTTTCCTGATGATGAGCTCGTGTAGAGCTGCATTTGGATGAATCTGGAATAAGTATCAGAATGTCGCCGTGTCCGGGTCACATCTGAACTATTTCTGGATGAATCTCGGAAGATGATTTTTGTCTGTCGACTGATCTTACCTGAAAAGGTAAAGGGTTAGTTGTATGCAATGTTATGATGCATGATGCAATGTATGTGACATCAATGTTTATGACATGAATGCGATAAATGCGCATGTGAGCTGATGAGCTATCTTGCTGAGGATAGATGAATTTTGGACGGCTGAAGATAAAAGAATCTTGATTGCTGCCGGGGAAAATAAATCCTTGGTTGCTGCTGTGGAGGGCAAGAATCTTCAATTGTTGAAAATGAGAAGTCTTGGGATCACTGTTGGGAGAATCAGAAGCTTGGGTTGTATGCCAAACTACTGGGGGCTTCCTGCTTTGGGGAGATCTGTGTAGGATTTCCTGATGATGAGTCCGTGTAGAACTACATCGGGTTTTTTGAACACTTTTGACATTCGAATGCCCCAAGTGGCGATGTAGATAAATTCCTGGCTTGTTACAGGTGTTAGTCTATAATCGGTCGTCCACAGATGTTTTCCTGGCTTGTTACAGGTGTTGATCTGGAACTCTTCAGACGTGCCCTGGTTGGATACAGGAGTCGAGTCCGGAAATAGTCGTCAACATATATGCCCTGGCTGGATACAGGAATCGAATCTTCGAACTCTTCAGACGTGCCCTGGCTAGATACAGGAATCGAGTCTGGAAATAGTCGTCAACAGATATGCCCTGGCTGGATACAGGAATCGAATCCTCAAACTCTTCAGACGTGCCCTGGCTAGATACAGGAATCGAGTCTGGAAACGTGATATTTGATAGATATGCCCTGGCTGGATACAGGAATCGAATCTTCAAACTCTTCAGACGTGCCCTGGCTAGATACAGGAATCGAGTCTGGAAATGTGATAGTTGATAGATATGCCCTGGATGGATACAGGAATCGAATCTTCAAACTCTTCAGACGTGCCCTGGCTAGATACAGGAATCGAGTCTGGAAACGTGATAGTTGATAGATATGCCCTGGCTGGATACAGGAATCGAATCTTCAAACTCTTCAGACGTGCCCTGGCTAGATACAGGAATCGAGTCTGGAAATGTGATAGTTGATAGATATGCCCTGGCTGGATACAGGAATCGAATCTTCAAACTCTTCAGACGTGCCCTGGCTAGATACAGGAATCGAGTCTGGAAATGTAATAGCTGATTTGTTGAACACTTTTGACATTCGAATGCCCCAAGTGGTGGTGAAGGAATCTTGAGTCAGATTACTCTGCATATTGAGAGATTTCTTGAAATCTTGACTGGACTGCCCAGGTTAACTGAACTTTGAAAGATCTGTTGGACCTTGACTGGACTGCCCCAGGTTAATCGAATTTTGAAAGATCTGTTGGACCTTGACTGGACTGCCCCAGGTTAATTGAATGGTGACATGTCATGCCCCTTGTTGATAGGAGATTTGATGGAAGTGTTATCCTCTTGAAGTGATTTTGCTTACTGAGAGAGTTTTCGTTCCTCCGAACATTCGATGTATGAATTTCTTCACTGTCAAACAAAAAGCCAAATGCAGACAGTGATATTCAAATAATGCAAAGTTTATGTTTGTCTCGAAGTTTTGAAAAATGCGTTTTTTAGCAGAAAACTTTTTATGAGACAAATCAACACAAGATTTAGAGCAAAGCCCTACAGGAGTCAGGATACCTTTTGTAACAGTATGCTTTCGAATTAACCCATGCTTCAATTAGGACTTTTGAAGGGTTGTAACGTGGCTTGGTTCACGGTTTAAGAAACAAAGGATAAAGGCTCAAAGTATATTTGTACCCACCCGCTCTTCGTGATGTCCTTCAACCTAAGCTCAGTTAATTGTGCGTCACACTCTGTTTTGAGTTTTGAACGACTTTTGGGCGATGGTTCACCAGTTGAATTTGGGGAGACAGTCATCATCTCCTTTTTCTTTTTCAACATTTTTCATGTTGTTGAGGATTTTGTAATGACCTCACTATTTTGATTTTGATTTGTTATCCCTAACTTTTGCCTGACTGTTCCCATTTTTGAGATTACTGTCAGCGGGATGCCCCAGCTTTCTTAAGCCTCCTTTATAGGTTTTGGCTTGGCGGGCTTTTCTCTTTTGAGAGATTGACTGTCTATGTGATAGGGAACCACCCTTGTCTTTTGATTCCAAAGGAATGCTTTCCTTTTTTTTTTGACATCGTTCGTTGTATTACGAACTGAGAGTTTGCGACTTCAATGCGCATTTTCTTTTGAATCAACTGAGATACTACCCTGCCCCAGGTTTATATCAAAGGTTTCGATTGTTTAGAACAGAAAACTCATACTTCTTTGGCTCGAAGGGGTTGACTAGGGATTAACTTCCTTATAACTCCAGTGTTTGGGAATTGAAAGAAATGCCTGTACATCATCAGCAAGGTCTGTTCAAAAGCATATTGTACAAGATTATGGTATTGTTTCGTCATCCTCCCTCTAAAGGCTTACAGCTTTTTATCAAGAGTCAAATATCATAAAGAAAAGCATAAGAGTAGTGAAACGAATGGATGAATTCAAGACAAACATATGCAATGCATTAATGAAAACAAAGTTTAACATCAACAGATAAT
Organism: Vicia faba; assembly: GCA_948472305.1. NCBI lineage: Eukaryota > Viridiplantae > Streptophyta > Magnoliopsida > Fabales > Fabaceae > Vicia > Vicia faba. The sequence goes on from CATIWC010001947.1 coordinate 41,736, forward strand.
TGTTTGACAGCAAAAGAAATTACAACTTTGAAAATTCAAAAAGAAGCAAAAGTCTTTCAGCTTGAGCTTCGTCACTTCAAGTGGAGAACCCTTTAATGGAAGATTTTCATCTCGCCGTCTGGCATGAATTCCAGCACCCCAATGTCGATCAGATCTTGAATCTTGTTCTTCAAGGCCCAACAGTCGTTGGTGTCGTGTCCCGGGTTGTAGGAGTGGTAAACACAGAATGCGTCGGGATGATAGTTAGGAGAGGAGGTATTGAGCTTCTGAGGAGGATCCCTTAGGGTAAGCAGGTTGACCTCCATCAGACGCTTCAGTATAAAGAATGATGGTATTTCAGTCTCCGTGAACTGTCTTCCCGATGTTTCTTGCTTTCGCCGATTACCCCTTTGACGCTGGCGAGGTTGTTGATGGGCTTGTGACCCTGAAGCAAGCAAAGGGGATTTCCCCTTGTCTTCTTGAGTTGATGGAGGCTGAGCGGTGACTTGCTCCTCAACCTCAGATGTTTGCCCCAGTTGGTTATTTGGAAGCAGTTGGCGGACAAGAACTCTGAGTTCCTCTTGTCTTTGGGATAGGTCTTGGATGAGAGCCATCTGGCCCACCAACTGCCCCATCACTTGGGTCCTTAATGTTGTCAGATCAAACTGCAGCTTCACAAGCTGGTCACTCCTGGCGTTGTTGGAATTCTCCAAGCCCTTTGTGAGGAGAGCTTTCATCTCTTCTTGCCCCAGAGACAAGTTCAGGAACATCTCCTGCAGCTGAGCAGTCTGGTCTTGGATGTCTTTGACAGACCTTTCTAGAGCCATCTCTTGCTAAAATAAACAGCAGGAGAGTAAGGAAACCTGAAAAAGGAAAGACTGTCAAAATGCAATGCATGATACCTGTTTTTTGCTTTAGGTTTTTTTTTGCTTTAGGCTTTGAAAAATGGTAAGGCTAATGCAGGTTAATTATGTTTGGTGTATATTTTTGGTGTTGGGGATTCTGAACTGGTTTATGCAGTGGGCAAGTTTGCTTCAGGCAGGTTTGGCATATGCAGGTTTCAGCAGGTTTTTTAGGCTATTGCAGGTTATTGCTGGTTTTTTGCCTTAACAGGTTAAAGGGCTTAGCAGGTTTATGCTTGTGTTTGATGCTCAGGCCAAGGTTTTGAAATGCAGTAGCAGGTTTTGCTGGTTTAGCAGTTTGTATATTTTTTGTGTTAGAGTTTTTCTTGAACTTTTTTTCTATCTTCCTGTGTTCAGTCCTTTTGTATATTTCTCTCTTCTGCCTAAAGCCTAAAAACCTGCATTCTTTTATCTCTCCACTCTTCTCTCTCAGTACAGTTGAATATTAAACTATGCTTTTTTTTTCTGTACTTTTTCTGAAAGGGCCATTGGGAAATGATGAAAAGTCAATATGCTTGCTTGCACAATAGTTTTCCTCTGCATATCTTATCTCTTCTTTGACAGCTTTCGTAATTTTTATCTTCTTTGATATCTTTGTGCAGTAACTTGTACCTTTTGGCATTTGACAGCAAGTTTGACACTTTGCATTTTGACAGAAAGTTGCAATTTGATTTTTAGTTGGGTTTGAACTTGGAGTTTGAGATTTTGAATTTATGCAGTTTGACACTCTGCATTTTTTTTCAACTTTGCATTCATGATTAGCAAATAGAATTCTTCCCTCTTTGTGAACCGGGAGAAATCCCATGATTTGCAGAGAGGGTTAACTGATCCCAATCAGTGGCCCTTAATGATGAATTTCTTTTATCTGTCTTTTCAATTTAATTTAACTGTTATTTGACTTTTCTCTTTTCTTTTGCAGATGAAAAAAAATGGAGCACTGGAGCGAGGGATAGAGGATGAAGATTTGAAGATTAGAAAAATAATTAGGATAGTTTTTATTTAGCTTTAAATAAATGTAACATTATTTTTGTCAACATTTTGTAAACAAAAACAATTATACCAATGACTTAAAGATAAATAAAAAGTCCTTTTATTTAATTAATTCTTCTCTTCTTCAATTGTTTATTTATTATTTATAGTTCTTTAAATTAAAATAAATTGAAAGTAAATTCCAACTTATTTAATCTTTAGAATAATAAATAATTAACTAAACAATATTCCAGTATTGATCCATTAATAAACTTGACGCTTCCAATGTTCAAAGCGAAATGACAGTTAATCACAACAATTGATCAGACGCATTCTCTCTTTTCACTGATTTTCAACAAACACTGTAATTCCAAACTGCGTATATCTTTTGACTGGTGAATTCAAACCAACTGCCTTCTTTTACTGATTAAATCAAAACAATGCGAATTCAACCCGAATCTCAGAATAACTTGCAAAGTGTTGTGGAATTTAAATCCTTCTGAGAATATGCCCACAAAAACCTTAATTCCTGATTAAATGCCAAAGAACGTTCGCCTGATCAAAATTGAGTCAAAGTCAACCAAAACCCTAAGCCAATTGTGTGAAACAATCCAGAGCCCTGAAAATCAGTAAAACCCTAATTGTGTCCTGACTGACGAGAAAAGTCTGTTTGACCAATTCTTGAGCCAGTTTGAAAAATCAGGAAATGCCTGAAGCTGAGATTTCTTGTGGTAAAATGCGAGGGCAAATTTTGGGGTACAACAGCTGGAACAGGAAATTTGTAGAGACCATCTGCGCCCACCAGACCACGAAGTAAAACTTCAGAAGAAGCCTGGGATTTGACAACACAAAATTTTGGGTGAAACTCAAAGAAAACCTTATTGTCCTGAGCAAATTTGCTAACACTCATAAGATTTTAGTGATGTGAGGCACGAGTAAGAGATTTTGCAAAGTGAGAGACATGTGAGTATGGTTAGGTAAAGGAAAAGGCATAGAACCAATAGAATGAATAGACAAACCTTGGCCGTTTCCCATAAACACTTGCTCAGTTCCAGGCACAAAATTAGATTCAGACACATTTGAGGGATCAGGAGTAACATGATGGGACGCACCAGAATCAGGATACCACCATTGATTACTGAAGCCAACATCAGTGCCTGCATAGAAAGCCTGTGGAGAAGATGCACGAGAGGAAGCAGCTCTTGGAACACCATAGCTAAAGGGAGGTTGGTACATAGGTCGTGATGGCATCATGAAAGGATTGTAGGGAGCTCTCTGAGACTGATACATTCCAGCAGCAGAATTTGAGTAACGATAATAGCAGATGGACGCATCGTGTCCAGATTTGTGACAAATCTGACACTGAGTTTTGCCAAAACGGCCACCTCCACGGCCAAAACGACCGCCTCCACGATTTGAACGGCCACCACGTGCACCATAGCCATGATTCTCAACATTGGCAGTAACATGACTTGTTCCCTGTGGAAAAGCCTCAGTACCAGCACTGGAATGATCTGACATAGCCGGCGATGACGGTGTCAACGCCTGAGTCAAATTGACTGTCACCGCTCAGTGAGAACTGCTTTGCGATGCTTATCCAGACGCGATTCATGTGCCAGCAGCGACGACTCAAGTTCATCCAGTGAACCGACTTCTTCTTTGCTGTTGACGGCGGCGACAATGGAGTCGTATTCCTCAGGAAGAGAATCGAGCACAATTTCAATTAGGTTTCAAAGAGGAACGGGATCGCCGATCGAAACCAGTGATTCACTGATTTCGCGAACACGAATCATCAATTCAGCAATCGTAAGAGTGCCTTTCGTAAGGCGGTGTAATTCCGAGCGCAGTTGACGAGCTTTGGTGGATAGGAGTGTACCGAAGTACCGATGAACCTCCGTCCAGACTTGCCATGCATGTCTACAGTCAACGAGTTTGGGAAGAATGGAATCGGAGATGGTGGATAACAACCAAGTGCATATGAGCGCATCTTGCTGTTCCCACTTGCAATACGCAGAATTCGCACCGTGAGGTGACGAATCAGTACCAGATGATGGCGGCGGTGGAATCACCGGTACAGTAACAAATCGTTGTAACCGATGGCCACGAACAACACCATCGATTTGTTGCTTCCACTGCTTGAAATTCTTATCATCAAGCTTGACAGAGATAAGATGTGACAACTTCA
>CATIWC010001948.1:0-192232 GCA_948472305.1 Vicia faba
GGGGGAAAAGGAATTTTTTGTCAATTTTTCCTTTGCAAATAGAGATTTTAGGAAAATAATACCATAAATCCTTATTTGTCAGATGCTTTGACTTGGTACCTACAAAACACAAATATGCAAATACAAAGACATATTTTTTGTATTTTGATTAGAAGTTAGTCAACAACACATATACAAAATACACAACCAAGGTGCTTGGAGATTCCTCAAGAGCAAACTTAAAGATAAGAGATAGAAAAAGAGGAAGAACCCAACCCTAATGTGATCTTGTTATGATCGAGTTGATATGATATGATAGAGGAATCTTAGGGGCAAAAATTAGGGTACAACACTTTCTCTTTCATTTATTGCACTTTCTTAATATGTGTGAATGTAATACTCGATATCGTAATTATTTCCTAATGATATTGCTAAATATATATATTGGAGTAAGACATAACTAAATGAGTGTATGGGGTATTATGGTACCTTCCCAACTTAAGTGGACTTTAGGGGTATTTGGTTATCATTCCATTCTCATTTTGGGAAACAAAAATAAGAATATGTAGAGAGAAAGAGAGAATGGAAGCGTGAAAGAGAGGAAGAGGAGGAAAAGAAAAATTTATCTTGCATGCTTCAAGAATCATCACCATCCTCTTGTTTTCCTCATCATCAATCTGTCTTAGCAAACTTCTTCTTCATCTAAGGCGAGTCTCTAGATAGAAACTTGGGGATTTGGGGAAAATTGTATGTTTGGGAATAAAGGTTTAGAGTGAGAAATTCTTGATGCATGTTGGTTCTAAATTATGAAATATATGTATCCTAACTATTTTTTCCGTATATGTATAATTGTGGGTACTTTGATTGGAGTGTGAAAATGGGGGTTTGGGACCCCAAGACAGAACTGTCCATGTTCTAGTTTTTCTTGCTTTTCATAGACCCCACACGCTTAACATGCAGGGTAGCACTCAGCGCACCCTCCTGGAACTAAATATTGTACGTTCTCAAAACGTTCTTAGCGTGAGGGCTCCGCTCAGTGTTCCCTCCTGAACAAAGTTTTATTGTTTAATTCCCTTGAGTGCAGTTACGTACCATAGTGGGTACCAGACGCTTCCTTGATCTTCGTGGTTTATTGGAAACATATTGTGGGATGCGTTGAAACCTTGTGTGACAATTAAAGTTATTATGACATGAATATGTATGATCATGTTGAAAATTCTTTATGTTTGGAATGTCATGATGTGGTCATTTATTTTATTTTCGTTCGTTATGGTTGAACGCTTCAAAAGTGTTTACATGTGTGGGTTGATGTGTATGAGATTATATGATATATTCTTGAATCCGAAGTAGGCCTGGCTCATTGAGGGTAAATAACTTATGATTTGTGTTGTGTGATCACAAATACCGTTGTGATGTGTTGTGTGATCTCATATGCGGTCTCGGTATGTCATATACATCTGATGATACCCAAAGACGATGTGCAAGTGATGGTCTATAGGGAGTTTCTCACAGAGTTCTCATCAGTATGCTTAGTATGGTGAGTTAGTGATGCCATATAGGCAATGTCGCTTTGAGTACCTCACCTCTAGGGATGCCAAGTAGGTTACATCACTAGGCTTTTGTCCGATAGGGCTTGGGCTGTCAAGACATCGTCTTTGTACTTAAATGCTGGATATGTTCTGATAGGCTCACATATATGTAAAGAAGATGGATGGGGTCATGACGCCACATAGGAAATGTCACTTCCGTAACTCGCCGCATATTGGAATTCCATGTTGGATTCATTTGTTCCATCGTGTTGTGTGCTGGTACATTGATGTGATGCATGGGAGTAACTACTAAGGGTGTGAGTGTGTAGTCCATGTAAGGCAAGTTAAACGAACTTTTGGATTCCTCGTACATGGGTACGGGTCTACATATTGGTTGTGTTTGGGTGTGCGCCAGATTTTTTCCTTGTTATCTCATTGGTTAGTTATGAGACTTCCAATGGTGATTTTACCTATGTTCTGTATTTACACCTAGCTGTAAGGAAACCCCGGATTTGTTGTGAATCTGTTTTGTTGCATGCACCCTGTAGAACTGAGTGAACCTTTTAGATATAGAGACTTACTGAGATTTAGTAATCTCACTCTATTCCAATTTTTTTCCCAGGTTGTTCGAGGCAGGATCGAGATAAGGGTAAGATGACTTAGCTTGTCGGTGATGTTTCTTAGTGACATTTTGTTCCTTTTTGTATCTTTCCGCTTTTGTACTATTGGATCACGTATTAGTATTATTTGAGATTGGTGTATTTTTGGCCATGACGATTTTGATATTGTAATTTGTACTAATACTTACATCCATTTTCCACTGCTTAAGTATGATTTTCGTGTACTTATTTAATAGCATATGCATATATTCTAGGCAATGTATGTGTCGGGTGTTAAGTTAGTATCAGAGCAGGTTGATTCCCGGATTTACCTTGAAACATCATAAGTCAACTCAATTTTGCCTCATATGTGTAATTGTTAACATGATTCCTTGTGTTCCACTATGGCATTAAGCCTGATCAAATTGATTTTATGTGTAGGACAACAGGAAGATGGATAACAAACGTAGATGTCCCATAAGGCCTAGGTCTAGGAATGTGGAGCCTCAGGCTGAAATTGAGAATGCAGGTGTACATTGGTGTAGATGATGCAACAAATGCAGCGGTATAACCAAATGATGATGCTGATGATGTAGGGTATACAAGGGCATCAACCAGCCGCTCCTGCTCCAATTCCACAAGTTGAAGCAGGGCCAGACTTTCGTGCTTTTTTCCATATGAAACCACTAGAGTTCTTGGGTGACTTAGATCCAGGGGCAGCTCATGATTGGCTTAATGGGATGGAGAGGGTACTTCAGGAGATCCGTTATTCTGAGGAAGAGAAAGTGTTGTTTGCTGCTCATAGGGGTGGAATTAAGTCAGGCCGATAACAGGGGCCTACGGCCTAGACTACATAGGCTTAGGCTAGGCCTAGGCTTTTTTATAATCCTATTCAGTTAAAAAGGCTAGGCCCCAGGCCATGAAAAAAAATCCTTTTAGGCCTAACAGGCCGGCCCTATATAAGTAAATATGAATAATTTATTATTATTATTATGTTATGTTTTGTACTTTGAATCAAAATACATAAATAAAACTTGGTTATCTTGGAGAGCTTATGAAAAATAAGATGAAAACACCTTATGAACAATGTTATAAGTTGTTTTCCACAAGTCCTCTTAAAACCAATAGTCTCACAAAAACTTATGTTAATTAGTAAACTAAAATAAATCAATGTGTTGTACCCCAAAATTTTCCCTCTCATATTCCTCAAGACATTGCAAGAAAAATCTCCAAGTTGCTCAAGTTTGCTTAAGAATTGGTCAAACAAACTATCTCCTAAGGCAGTCAACCCCAAATTAGCGTTTTGTGTTGCATCAAGATCATTGAGTCCAAATGACCTCAAGTCTCCCCAATGTCCTAATATGTTCTCAAGATCATCCATGTCAAATTTCAAGCCTTGCAGAGGAAGTTTGCTCAGTCAATTGCTCAAAGGTCCAAAAATCGACTGTGCTAGGGCAAAAGTCAACTGTGACCTATAAACAGTCAAACTTCAAGATTTTTGTCAAAATTCCTCATTTTGAAGGATATTTCATCATTTGATCAAGGGTTGATCATGATCATCAAGGATTGCCCAAAATTCATCAAGACTCAAAAGTTGCTAAATTAGGGGTTTTGTAGGAAAAGTCAACTCAACTTTGACCAAGCATAACTTTCTCATACTTTATGAGAAATGACCCATTCAAAGCTAATTTTGAATAGGATGAAATTTCCTACAATCCATCTTCATACCCCAAGATCAAACAATGCACTCACAAGAAGTTATGAATTTGGACATTATAGGTCATTTTTGAAAGTCAACAAAACACCTTTTTTTTTCAAAGCTTATAACTTGAGCATGGAATATCAAAATGAGATGAGACCAAAAGGGTTGGTTATAAGGACATCTCAAGCTTTCTAAAAGTCTAAGAACACTTCCAAAAGTTCAAAATTGAAGAAGTTATGCATTGTTGAAGTTGGAGTTTTTTGCAAAATTGCCAAAAGTCAACTGTTGTACCCCAAAATTTTCCCTCTCATTTCATCAACATTTCTCTTGGAATTCAAGATCAAGCTAGGGTTTGCTCTGCTCAAGACACCTCCTTGCACTATTGACCTAAATTAGGGTTTGAGTTTGCACAGTGAATGTTTTGACCTACAATACCCAAAGTGACTTTCATACTTCATATTGGACTCACAAGTTTGTCCATACCAAGTTTCAAGCCTTGATTCAAATTTTTGCCCAGTCAATTGAACAGTTGACCCATAAATCAGCTGTATTGGGGAAAAAGTCAACTGTGGCCAATTGACAGTCAAACCTCATGAAATTTGACCCACATCAACATCATGAACTCATATGAACCATTTGATCAAGTTTGGATCATAATTCCTTAAGAATTTGATCAGATCACCAAAAGGGCAAAATGGTCATTTTAGGGTTTTGATTGTACAAAGGCAATTTTTGACTGTTTGACCTAGCATAGGCAAATGAAGCTCAACCATGGACTCAGGACTCAATGACGTTGTCTTGACCCATTCAACAAATTCAAAAGATCTCAAATGCATAGGATTGACAGATGAATTTTTCAGTCAACTGATCAAAATTTTAACTGTATACTGAAAAGTCAAACTTTGACTTTTTGGTCAAAATCAAGTGCCAAGGGTCATTTTTCATCAAGACATGTCAAATTATGAAACTTTTTCATCAAGAAACCCAAAATTGCAAATTAGGGTTTAAAATGGAAAATTTTCATAACTTAGAAATTTTCCAAGTTATGAAATTTTCTTATTTTTTCCTAACTTTGTCCCATTTTTTCACCAAAATACAAATGGATTCAAACAAAACTTACAACATGAAAGTTGTATTCCATCACAAAGTATACAACTTTTATTCACAAAGTTTTCTCAAAAGAAGCTTGGATCTCAAGTTATGATTTTTGGAACAAGGGTACCTAAAACTTTTAACTTAGAGAAATTTTGCCCTAGTTTAGGCAGGATTTTGACCCATCTTCTTGGCCATTTTTCACATAGTTCCACTTGGATTTTCAAGTTTCACTTCAAATATGGATTAAGTACATATTTCAAGCTTTCCAAATTATCCAAGAACTCCTCAAACACCTTTGTAGTTAGGGAGAATCGAATGCTCGAAGTTGGCAAAAACTCACTTTGTGACTATGGCCAATACATGTTCATACCACTTGCCAAGTCTGACCAAGCTAGCATAGTTCACAATTACAGGCCTCTAAACCAGTTTTTAATCCACAATTTAATGCAAATACACTGAGCTAATGCTTTATCTTGGCCATTTGGACATTACACACAAAACTAATCCTTAATTAGAAAAAGGTACATTGCCATTTTTGAAAGGATGTGCTTTATGTCAAACCATGATCTTTGAAGCATGGGGCCATATCTATGAAGCAAAATCAAATCCACAAATTGCAAGTATCAAGGAGATTGTATGCAGCATAATACATGACTGGTGCAGGCCTGTAACACAAGTGACACATTCTTGCTTCACAAAGAATAAATTTGTCAAAATCCTCCCAACTCAAAAACCAGTCAGAGTCAGCTTACATAAACATTGCAAACAAGTTTCTCATACCCTAGCAAGAAAGAAGCACGAGCCCTTGACCCCTCAAACCTCCTTGTACACAAAATCTCCATTTTTCGGCAAAACAGGGCAAGCCCTGCAAAATCACTTCCATCTCCACTTTGCCTCGTGCGTTTTGCCTCAAACTTGTTCTAATACCTTCCATTCAACTCACCTAAACTATTCCAGACCTCCATTTCCAACTGTAACTCCATTAACACACATTGCCATTTTTGTTTGGAAGCTTTGCAGGTTGAGTTCTGTAGCATGATTCAGGCTACTTCAAAACAAACTAAGCATTGGGAAAGCTTCAATGGACATCAGGCAAGCTCAAAAGAACCTCAAGCACCATTGAAAGTTGCTACATTGTCCAACTCGAACTTAACTGAAATAGGTATTTCATGAACTTCTATCTCTCTATTTAGGAATATTTAGACTTAGATTTGTGAATGAAAGATGTTGTATTCATAGCCCTGAAACCATACATGTGCTTAGTTTTCATTTATATTAACCGTGTTAGGAGAATTTCATCCATGAACTTTCTGAAAAAACTAGGTTAAGAATTAGGGCCAGAGAAATTCTCTCTGGTCTTTGAGAGTTAGCTTAAGTTTTTTATATGGTTAGATTCGTTGTTTGATGCTCTACAAGTTCCATGTTATGAGTTTTGTCAAAAAAGCACAGAATCAGGAGATACAGGTTTGTGTGGAAAACGCGCGTTTTTCAAACTTCTGGAGGTTGAAGATGAAGTCTGGGCTGGGCCTGGATTTCTTTGCTTTTGACACCTCCCAATCTACTTTCAGCACCCCCTGGCCCATTCTCTTGTATTTGACTATTTTTGCATTTTTATTTTCTTTTCTGACTTTGATATTTTATTTTCAAACATGAAAAATGATCCAAAAATATTTTTATAATTTTTTACATTTATTTGGTTTTTATTTTTATTTTTACTAGTATAAAAATGTTTATATGCTTTTTATATCATTTGGTTTAAATTAAAAAATAATACAAATAATACCTTTATTTTCATTTATTATTTTTATACACATTTGAAAATATTTTCTTGAAATATATACATTTTGTAAATAATTTATTTTATTTTTGTACACACTTAATATATTTAATATATATATATATATATATATATATATATATATATATATATATATATATATATATATATATATATATATATATATATATATATATATATATATATATATATATATATATATATATATATATATATATATATATATATATATATATATATATATATATATATATATATATATATATATATATATATATATATATATATATATATATATATATATATATATATATATATATATATATATATATATATATATATATATATATATATTTTATTAAATAATTAGAACAAAAAACACAACAATAATACATTTTTATTTTTATTAATATTTTATACTAAAAATACCTTTTTTTAATATACTTTTATTTTTTGTACAAATTGATGCATTATTGTATATAAATAATAAATAATACTATTTATTTAAGAAATTAGGGATTTTGCCCTAAAAACAAAAATAATTAAAATTGACTTTTTTATTTATTTCTTTACATTTCACATTAAAGAAATACTTTTTGCATACATAAATAAATAAATAAAAACTTTTTTTGCATAATACATTTCATTTAATCTTTATTTATTATATTTATTTAAATATTGTATATTTTATTGTTATGTCTTGCAAATTCAATGTGGTTGTAATAACTTAGGGTTTAATTTCTTGTCAAAATAATCCCCTATTCAAATTTGTACCCCCTCCCTATATCATGTTGTAATAATGTAGAATTTAAATTCTCGCACCTTTAAGCTTTCAATTATGCCATGATTAGAATTAGGGTTTGTATGCAAAATCAAAACAACCAAATAGTTTGACCTAATCAAAGATAAAAATGCATGAAAAACAAACACAATGCACACTTGCACCCCTAGGGTTACAATCCACTTGTTGCCTTCAAAAATGGGTCATGGTATGCATGTCAAGTATTTTGGCAAAACAAAAACAAAACAAAGATCATAGTCCCTCGATGACGCTATCTGAGTTGCCTAAACAAAATGATCAAGTCCCTCAAGAAAATTGCCAAAAATACTTGACACAATTGCTATCATGGTCTATACGATGACTCGCGCCTGTCCCGTTTAACATCCTAACACAAGGTTGTTCACCAAATACAATGGTGAAACAACACTGTTAAAAGGGTTAAAAAACATAAGAAAGATCTTTGAGTAAAATAAGGTAGATAGCTCTTAGTTACTTGATCAAAAACTTGCAAAAACATCCTTGCTATTTTCAAACACACTTCACAACACAATTTCAAAACCCTACTTTCAAACATTGAAAATTTTCAAAAGACAAAAACACCTTTGTATACATTCAAACAAGAATCATTACAAAGGTTGCCACAACGATGGCCTCTTTTCAAAACATCTTTCAAAACCACACACAAAGCACCATTTCAAACAATTGAAGAGCACAATTTCAAACAATTGAAAAGCAAAGCAAGTGATCTAAGCAAGTAACTAAGAGCCCATGGATAACCATGGATAGAAAGGGTGCTAATACCTTCCCTTTCTATAATCTACTCCCCAAACCCAAGAAAACATCTCAAAGGTCTTTCCTGTGCTTTTTGACCTTTCCTTAGGATAAAATAAAAAGTCGGTGGCGACTCTTGCTAAACCGAAACATTTGCGAACACAAACGCAAAATCCCAAGTCAGTTCTCCCACTGTATCACATCAACTATCCCCAAAACTTCAAATTTTGTCAAATGGGCCCATTCTTTTCCACTTGATTTGAGTTTGCATCATTTTCCACGTGCCCTAGCTTCAGCCATGTGTCCATATATCATTTTTATTATTTGATTTTTATTTGAATTTATTCATTTTAAATCAAATTAAATCACATAAAATCAAAAAAATTGATAACCAAAGATTTTTTTATTGATTATAGGCTTCAATGGACAGCTAGCATATCTCCAAACTCGTACCAAAGAAAATCATGTGCAAAAAGATTGAATCAAATCAAATTTGGAAGGTTTAATAATGGAGATCAAATAAAATTCATATGCATTGATATGGGAAGATTTAGTCCATATTTGTTACCCTGATACACTACATAATACATAAGCAAGCCAAAGGAGACGAGATCAGGGTTGGCAAGTGCAGAGAGAGGCAGAACAAGATTTGAAAAATTCACAAAAAGCTTGAGATCAAAATCATAGTTAGAGGTGTTTTCAAGAGCTGAGACATATCTCAATTGATTCCTAGCAATTCTCACAAGCTAAACCAATCAAGACAACGTGTTTTCAGACCCTCCCAAGCGCTGTAAGTGGTCCACAAAACTGCCCTGTTCTTGATTTCGTGTTTCATAAATCAGGCATTGCTTTCATGAAATAACTGCATATTTGTGATTACCATGTCATTTTCTAACCTTCTGTAACAACCAATTTCGTTTATATGCGTTGTAGCACAAAGCACCATTGTTAGGGTTTTGATTCTGGTTTTAGGGATTTTCGTTTCAGGGAAAATTGGCCCCAATAATGGGCATGGTTATAATCAGGAGGAGACGACGAGTTCGACCATGCTCTTAGAATGCATTTTCATGGCCTATGCAAGATTTTGGAATGGACCATGCTTGTAATGACGGACCCCTGTCCGTTGGTATAAGTTCTTCCATTTCTAGCCACGGTTGGGAGGACAGGGACAATACGTGGCGTCCATCTGTTGCGTTATTCAAATAGCGCGCGTTTTTCATTTTTATTCTGGACATTAACTTTGTTTTATTATATTGTTGTTTATTCGTATTATACTAACAAACAGAACAACATGGTGTAGTGGCAAACGTGCAACGCATTATCCTTCAGGACCTGGGTTCGAATCCCAGGTCCCCCACTTTCTTAATAATTTTGTTTTTCAGATGATCATATGCATACTCAAGCATGCAGTCCACCATGGCCCTTCATCCACTCAAGCGCCAGATGGCCAAAGGCCAGATCTGGTGGTTCAAAGTTGAAGGTCCACCAAAGCACCAGTCAATGCACGAGCACCAGATCTCAAAAAAAGTCCACAAAGGCCAGCGTTTTTTGGGTCTTCAAATTGCTACTCATACTCCCAAAACAGGCCCAAACCCCCTCTCTCTTCTATTTCATTTATTTAGTTTTATTATTTGTTTTGTTATTTTTATTTAAATTCTAACCAATCAAAATTCCTCTTTTATTAAATAAAATCACCAAAAAATATTTTTATTCAATCAAATTTTAACTTTTATTTTATTAATAAATACTAATTAATTAATTTAGGTTTTAACTCTAGAATAATTTTAACCTATTTTACAAATAATTAAAATTAATTAGATTTAATTAGGTTTTAATTACTAATTCAATTAATTTTATTTTCTTTCTTAAAATAATCAAAACTCCAAAAAAAATAATTTACTTTTCATTTATTTAATTTGTTAATTTAATTTAGTAATTAATCTAGGTTTTACTTCTTTCTTAAGATTAAAAAACGACAAAAAGATATTTTCTTTAACCAAAAGGGTCAAAACCCTAATTATGCGCTCGATCTAATTTCCCGCACGCATTATTTATTTTTATCCAATAATGTATTTGCTTCTGGATTGTAATAGTAAATAGGACTTTTATTTATTTTTATCGCTTTATTTATTTTCAAAGGGTTTGTCTTTGCCGATGTAAATACCTGACGCCTTGTAATTTAAATTCCGCATTTTATTTCCGCAAATTATAACTGCTAGATGTTTGATAATAGGGTTTGCATGACAAGACTGAATGCTTAATCTTAAAATCAACTAAGATCACCTTTAACATGTACAAAGATAAAGATAACCGAAAACAACACACTCGCACATGCGCACTCCTAGGGTACACCCCACTTGGTTGCCTTCGTACGCGGTCATTGAGTATAGGTCATTTTAGAGGTCGTCCTCTTGTCTAAAGATTATAGTCGCCTCGAAATGGTTGCCTCGGATGTTGTTTCCTCAAACAAATGATCTAAGACATTAGGGTTACCGCTAAGGCGTCCTAACATTGCTTTGGTGACCGTATGTCCCTCATTCGAATTGACCCTCAAACTCCAACGACGGTGCTACCCACTCGTTAATAGTGGGATAGCATTGTCTAAAGGAAATTAGCATAGAACGATTCCTTTTTCGAGTAGGTAGATGGTTCTTAGATACTTGCTCTTTCAAAAAACAAAACCTTTTTCACACTTACACTCCTTTTCGAACAAAGTTTTCAAAAATACTTCATACGCTCTTGAGGACAGAAGCAAGAGTTAAATCGAAGTTTCAAATAAAAACTTTTTCAAACCCGCAAGCACAAAGAAAATAATTTTGGAAAACAATTGAGCAAGTACCTAAGAGCCCATGGATAACCACGGATAGAAAGGGTGCTAATACCTTCCATTTCTATAATCTACCCCCCGAACCCGAGAAATATCTCGAAAAAGGAATTTTTCTGTTCTTTTTTCCTTTCCTTATTGGATAAAATAAAAGTCGGTGGCGACTCTTTCTTACCGCGACGTTTTGCAAAAACAAACGCAAAACACAAACCAGCATTCCAAAAACAGTCAGTTCTTCCCACCGTATCACAGAACTGGCGACTCTGCTGGGGAAGCTTATAAGTGGGGTGTACCTTAGGAATAGTTCATAATGTTTTCAATTGCTTGATTTGTATGCTTTATCTTTGTTGGTTTGAATCGGAGTTACTATAGATCCTAACCCGAATCTGGGGGACACCCTTTAGGTAAGTAGCAATAAACTGTGAGGGAACTGTACGGTCTAGACCAATACGGTTGAAGCAGTAGCTACGTTGGTGTGGCACTTTAGTTTGTACCGATATCCCTTGTGGCGCAACGAGGAGAATATGGGTCTTCTAAGGGGTCATTAAGCACCAACTGACCTTAGAACCTTTAAATTGACCAACTTGGCCATAGAACAGTAGCAGCATGCTACACTCATTGAGACCAAACTCTCGCGATGATTCCGGCCGCAAGAAAAGGTTGCTAAACTGGAATTATGACCGATCGAGAGTGGTCAGTGATATTGAGATCCTCTAGAACCCGGTTACTATTTCTAGGACAGGTTTGAACCAACTGAATTGAAAGAGGGTAGTACCTAAGCTCCTTTCCAGCCTGAAATCTAAGGGCTATTTGTGTGACTTGCTTTCCCTTACCATGTTTGCTATTTGTGGATACTTGTGGTGTGTTTTCTATCATGACATCATGACATCATGACATTGCATGCATCTTGCATTGGACTAACCTATTTCAAAGACAGGAGGGATTCATCTTTGTTCTGTTTTGTAGGTCATGGCACCCATGCGTAGAAACACCATCCGGATCAACTTTGTCCAGATTCCCACTCAGCTTAAGGAATTGGTTGCAAAGATTTCAGATACTACCTCCTTTATCAGAAGACATGGGAACCTCCTTGGTTTGGTCACCTCCAATATGGATGAACAGATGATGAGTGTCTTAGTCCAGTTCTTTGATCCACTGTACCATTGCTTTACTTTTCCGGACTACCAGTTGGTCCCTACCTTGGAAGAGTTCTCTGATCTGCTTGGTATCTCTATTCTGGAGCAAACCCCGTTCACAGGTTGGGAGAAGATCCTTAGGCCAGAAGAGATTGCTTCAGCCCTCCATCTGACAAAGGCTGAGGTAATGTCTAATTGGGAAACTCGTAGTGGAGCAAAGGGCTTCTTGACTAAATTCTTGGTTGGTAAAGCTAATCAGTTCTGGGACAGTCTAGACTTCCAGGCATTTGAAGACATTCTGGCTCTTCTCATATATGGTTTGGTGTTGTTTCCTAACTCAGATGCTTTCGTCGACGTGAATGCAGTGAAGATTTTTATGTCCGGTAATCCTGTGCCCACTCTCTTGGGTGACATTCTTCACTCTCTTTATGCTCGTACTGCTTTGAAGCGGGGGAACCCTTATGTGTTGTGCGCCATTGCTGGCGAGGTGGTTTATTTCTCACCTCCCTAAATCAGTTTTAAAGAACAAGGAAGGCATGGGCTGGGCTTATAGGATTATGTCTCTCTCTCATAATGACATTATTTGAACTATCAAGGGTATGGAAGATGTGGCTATTATTGATCGCTGTGGGGAATACCCCAATGTCCCACTTATAGGAACCAATGGAGGGATCACTTATAATCCGTGTTTGGCCTTACGTCAGTTTGGGCGAGCCAGGAGGGAAGGACCTCATGAGTTGCTGATGCCGAGCATTGTCTTTGACTTTTAAGGGGATAGTGACGAGCAATGCCGCAGATTCATAAAAGCTTGGGATATGGTACACAGGTCTGATCCGCACGAGCTAGGTGCGAAGACTTCTCTTCTAATGGAGCCATATCTCCGATGGGTTCGAATCCGGGCCCAAAAGCTGGGAATGTCGTACGAAGTCGTCTTGCCTATCATTGTTGAGGTCGCTGATGAAGAAGGGGTTCCTCCTACCATCCTCCATCCATACATGCCTACTGACATTGGGGCATTAAAGAGATCTTGGATGCAGCTGAGAGAAGAGCGGGATACTTACAGAGAAAAGTATCACGAGCAAGAGCAGAAGATTCAGAAGTTGACAAGGCAGTTGGAGAACGAGCGGATCCTCAATGACTATGTCCGCACTGACAAGAAACGACCATGGGAGCACTGATTGTCTTTTTGATTATTTCTAGTTTTAATTTACTTTTCAGTTTTTCTTTCTTGTAATGCCTCAAAGGCATCTGTTAAACAATTGAATTTCAAGTTTATCTAATAAAAGTGTGTTTCATTGTGGTTTACGAATTTGAATCCCTAAAGTCTTTGAAATCATATCATGCGCATATCATCCCCATGCACCTCATAACAGGTATCCTTACAGGTTTTCTCATCTTCTTCGCTGTTTATTTCAGCATCATGTCTTCTGAAACATCAACGGAACAAGCAATCAAGGTTGTGCAAGCCCAAAACGCCCAGTTCCAGGAATTGTTCATGAGCCTGGCTAAGGGCCAGCAAGATCTGAAGACCCTTATCTTGAAAGAGAAGAAGAAGAAGAAGAAGACAGTCCTATTTAATATGGGTCACAGATTCAGAAACGATTTACGAGAAGAGGTTGATCTGACCCACTCATCTGGAGGGGGAGATAATCAGGAAGAAAGGAGGGCTCCTAGCCCTGTGGTTTTCGACAACGAGACTGACTTCAACAAAGACCAGTATCCTCTGGCTGAGGATAGATATAAGCAACTGGAAGACCGGTTGAGTGCGATGGAAGTTCAGAAAGTGCCTGGTCTGGACTTTGGAGACTTGGGTCTGTCATCTGGGGTGGTGATTCCCCACAATTTTAAGGCACCAAACTTTGCTAAGTACGATGGGGTTTCTTGCCCAAAACTGCACCTCCGTTCGTATGTAAGGAAGATTCAGCCATACACCGCTGACAAGAACCTCTGGATCCACTTCTTTCAAGACAGTCTTTCAGGGACTCAGCTTGAATCGTTTTACCAGTTAGAAGGAGCTAGTATCCGTAATTGGGAAGATTTGGCCGCTGCTTTCTACAAGCAGTACCAATACAATGCTAACCTCGCTCCCACATGTACCCAACTCCAGGGTATGTCTATGGGTGCGGGCGAAGGTTTAAAAGATTATGCTCAGAAGTGGAGGGACCTTGCTGGAAGAGTGCAGCCACCCTTGGTTGATAGGGAGCTAGTGGATATGTTTCTGGGGACCTTGTCTGGTCCGTACTTCAACCATCTGATTGGGATTTCTTCATCCGGGTTTATAGAGCTGATTATGACCGGGGAAAGGATTGAGGCCAGTATCAAATCCGGTAAAATACAGAAGGGTGCTTCATCAAGCACCGAGAAGAAGTCTTTTAAGAAGGAGTCCAATGTTATTTACAGTTCAAAAGCCATAATAGACCTGAACTCCACCAAGCTATTAATGTGGTGGTTATATCGAGACCTGCTGCTGCTCCTCAGCGAAACAATCATCCAAGGGCCGATAGACCGCGAAGACAATTCACTTAGCTCAACATGACTTTATCCCAAATTCTGCCGCAGTTATTGAAAACCAACTTAGTGATTTCGAAGGAGGCCCCGAAGACTCTCAACACTACATCACCCATGTACAATCCGAATGCCCATTGTGCTTTTCATTCTGATAGCTCGGGGCATGATACGGATAATTGTTGGGTCTTGAAGAACAAAGTACAGGACTTGATTGATGCGAAGGAGATTGAATTTGAAGCGCCTAAAAGACCTAATGTTGTGACTGCTCCTATGCCCAAGCATGGAGTGAATGCTATAGGTGAAGTCTCGTTTGTGGTTTCTGTGAAAGACATTGTTACTCCATTGATAACTGTGAAGAAGAACCTTTTGCTAGCCGGTTTATTTCCGGGCTATGACGAAGGTCATCGTATGTGTTCTGTCCTACCTACCGATTGCCCTCTTTTGAAGTCAGGTGTCCAACGCCTGATGGACAATAAAGAAATTCTGTTTGAGAAGACTTTTATTCCTTTGGTTCCTACTGAAGAAGTTGCTATAATCACCATTTTCGACAATTGTTCCAAGGCTTCCACGAGAAAGCATGTTAGAATTACATTCGTTCCAAGAATTGCACCATTGATCATCACCATTCCTGGGCCTATCCCCTATACATCAAATAAAGTCGTCCCTTGGCATTACGGGGCTGACGTGTATTATCACATAGTTAAACAAGATTTGGATGCTGATACTGACGTCAGCAATATTGTTGGACCTGCCAAAGTCACCCGCATCGGAAGACTTTTCTCCCCTGAGATCTCTCCACCAACTGTTCGGAAGCCTGTTGTTATTACACCTACCAGTACACCTGCTACTGTCCCTGTTCAAGTTCTAATTCTTACCCCTGTTACCGAGTCGTCTGACGCTCGGGGCAAAGAGACCACCGGTGAGCCTGCCCAGACGGAGGCACCGAAGAAGATTACCATTGAAGCTTCTAGACAAGAGATGGAGGAAATTTTGAAGATCATCAAAAAGAGCGACTATAATGTAGTCGAGCAGCTGGGGAAAACCCCATCCAAAATCTCTATGTTGTCACTGTTGCTATGCTCAGAAGCCCATGCCAAGGCTCTGATCACTTTCCTGAAGACCGCCCACGTACCGCAAGAGACATCAACTTATTAGTTTAAAGATTGTGTGGCTAGTCTGACTGCTGATAATGGGTTGGGCTTCTCTGACCCCGACTTGACTGTTAAGGGGAAGAATCACAATGACGCCCTGTATGTCTCCATTGAATGCATGGGCACTACTCTTGCTCACGTATTGGTAGATATTGGATCTTCGTTGAATGTGTTACCTAAGAAGGCACTAGACTGGTTAGACTGTGAAGGTTTGGAGCTGAAGCCGAGTAACACTGTTGTTAGGGCCTTTGACGAGTCCAAGAGAATGGTACACGGAGAAGTGGATATTCCGATTAAGGTTGGTTCTCAGGTTTTTGCATCTACATTCTATGTGATGAACATTCGGCCATCTTATTCTTGTTTGCTGGGTCGTCCATGGATCCACAAAGCTGGGGAAGTAACCTCAACGCTCCACCAGAAGCTAAAGTACCCAGTGAAAGGGAAAATTGTGACAGTATAAGGAGAGGAGGAGTACATGGTGATCCACCTCAACTCTTTCTGATATGTAGAGATGGATGGGGAGTTCAATGAGACCCCATTCCAACACTTTGAAGAGATTCCCCAGACGCTGGCATTAACTGAAACTGTTGTCGAAGATCCTCCAATGAAGATGGCTTCCTTCAAGGATGCCCGGGCTGTTGTTGAGAAAGGTGGGTGTGCAAATTGGGGCCAACTCCCCGATTTTGCACATAAGACTAACAAGTTTGGTTTGGGTTTCACTGTAGAAGCTCAAAGGGTTGTTCGGAGTGCATGGGTCGGAAGACCTCCCCTGTTCATCAGCAATTCAGGAGTGAATGCCATTAAAGACGATGTTGAAGAGTCTGAGTTTGACAGTTGGATCTACCCGACTGCCGATGGTGGATTAAGCAATTGGACGGCAAAGGATTTCGTCCCAATTTCTTTTGTTACCCAGTAAGAGCATCCACATCCAGCATACCCATTTGGGTTCTTTAAATGGGACCCACGTAATTTTTTATATTATTTCATACTTCTCAATTTTTTAAACAATCCATCTACAATTCTCAAATATCCATGTAACTCA
The DNA here is from genome assembly GCA_948472305.1 of Vicia faba. Classification (NCBI taxonomy): domain Eukaryota; kingdom Viridiplantae; phylum Streptophyta; class Magnoliopsida; order Fabales; family Fabaceae; genus Vicia; species Vicia faba. Next base: position 16,916 of record CATIWC010001948.1, read on the forward strand.
TCAAAAAATCTAAAATGGGTCCCACATTTAAAATAAATCAACTACATTTAACAATTTTTGAGAAAAAAAAGAATAAAAAGACCAAATAAAATTTAAGAAGCGTGCTTTAGTTCAGGAACGTGAAAACAAGTGAAATATCCATTTATTATTGACACAGTTTCTTTAATAAATGTGTAGGAACTCTCAAAGAACACCGATAATCATGCTCTAATGATACTTTTTGTTTTGAATTTGTAACAGACAATGTTTTTAAACTTTACGGCCCAGTGTCTTACCCGGGGCACCGTGGCTTCATTTGTGAGGGCTTTATGTGTGTCATCTACATATATCATTAATAAAAGCATTGGACGTTTCTTGCATTTCAAATTTTGCGCTCCTTGTTTTTCTTTTATTATATATTGCAAAGCAGCAATTTTACACACACTCACATATACAGGTCTACATCCACTCTGGATCCTACTGGTAACGACTCTGCTACTGCCAGTTATGAATTCGAAAGTCTGATCAACTTAGCCAAAGACGAAGGTGAAGATGATTGCGAAGTCCCTGGTGAACTTGCTAGACTGCTACTCTAGGAAGAGAGGGCCATACAGCCGCATGAAGAGCCAGTGGAATCAGTAAATCTAGGTACAGAGATAGACAAGAAAGAGGTCAAGATCGGTGCAAATCTGGAGTCTAGTGTTAAGCAACGGCTAATTCAGATGTTGCGTGACTATGTTGAGATCTTTTCCTGTTCTTACGAAGATATGCCTGGGTTAGATACCGATATTATGGTTCAACGCCTGCCTACCAAGGAAGACTGTCCTCCAGTGAAGCAGAAGGTCCGCCGAATGCGCCCGAAGATGTCTGAGAAAATCAAGGCTGAAGTTATGAAACAGTTTAACGCTGGCTTTCTAGCAGTTACTTCTTACCCACAGTGGGTGGCCAATGTGGTTCCTGTGTCGAAGAAGGGTGGTAAGGTTCGAATGTGTGTTGACTATAGGGATCTGAACAGGGCAAGCCCCAAGGATTATTTCCCTCTACCTCATATCAACGTTCTGGTTGACAACACCGCCCAGCATAAGGTCTTCTCCTTTATGGATGGTTTCTCCGGTTATAATCAGATTAAAATGGCTCCCGAAGACATGGAGAAGACAACCTTTGTTACTCAATGGGGTACCTTTTGCTACAAGGTCATGCCTTTCGGATTGAAAAATGTTGGGGCAACGTATCAGCGCGCCATGGTTGCTTTGTTTCATGATATGATCCATCATGAGATCGAGGTATACGTCGACGACATGATTGCAAGATCCCAGACTGAAGAAGAACATCTTGACCACCTTCAGAAGTTATTCGACAGGTTGAGGTTGTACAAGCTGAGGTTAAACCGAACAAGTGCACCTTCGGGGTGAGATTTGGTAAGCTACTGGGTTTCGTCGTAAGCGATAAAGGTACTCAAGTGGATCCTGCAAAGGTGAAAGCTATACAGGAAATGCCAGCTCCCCGAACAGAAAAAGAAGTCAGAGGCTTTCTGGGACGTTTGAACTATATTGCCCAATTCATCTCGCACTTGACTGCTACTTGTGAGCCAATCTTCAAGCTACTAAAGAAAGATCAAGTGGTAAGATGGAACTATGAATGTCAGGCTGCTTTCGAAAGGATCAAAGAGTATCTCCAAGAGCCACCCATTCTGATGCCTCTAGTTGAAGGGAGACCTATGATCTTATACTTGACAGTACTCGACAATTCAATGGGTGTGTGCTGGGTCAGCATGACGAGTCTGGCCGAAAAGAGCATGTTATTTATTACCTTAGCAAAAAGTTTATCGACTGCGAGACCCGATACTCGTTGCTCGAGAAAACTTGTTGCGCTTTGGCATGGGCTGCTCACCGACTGAGACAGTATATGCTTACTCACACTACTCTATTGATATCAAAGATGGATCCAATCAAGTATATCTTCGAAAAGCCTGCCTTGTCTGGAAGAATAGCAAAATGGAAGATGATCTTGATTGAGTACGACATCCAATACACGACGCAAAAGGCAATCAAAGGAAGTGTATTGGCGGATCATTTGGCACATCAAGTAGTGGATAATTACCAGTCTATGAACTTTGAATTCCTGGATGAGAGTATCATGTTGGTAACTGATTGTGAGACACCTGGACCGGATGAAGGACCTAAGGAGGGATCCCGATGGTCTATGTGCTTTGATGGAGCTTTGAACACTTTGGGAAATGGCATTGGCGCCATGATGATATCTCCTAAAGATTCTCATACTCCGTTCACCGCCCGACTATGTTTCAACTGCACCAACAACATGGCGGAGTACGAAGCATGCATCATGGGTCTTCGAGCAGAAGTTGACCTAAGGATTAAGTTCTTGAGTGTGTTCGGAGATTCCGCTCTCGTGATCATTCAGATCAAAGGCGAGTTGGATACGAAACACCCAAATCTTATTCCTTACAAGGAGTATGTGTTGATGTTTCTTCCGCACTTCAAAGAGATAACCTTTGTGCACTTCCCTAGAGAGGAGAATCAGTTGGCAGACGCGCTAGCTACAATGTCTTCTATGTTCAAGGTCAATTGGGAAAACGAGGGTCCCAGGATTATCATTGAAAGATTGGACGAACCTGCACATTGCTTTGACATTGAGACTGAAGAGGTAGCAGATAAGCCATGGTTTCATAAGGTGAAGAGGTATCTTGAGGCTCAAGAATACCCTGAGGGTGCATCTGTTAATGATAAGAAGTTTCTGAGGAGGTTCGTGGCAAAGTTCTTCATCAGCAATGACATCCTTTACAAGCATAACCATGATTCAACCTTACTGCGATGTGTGGATAAAAACGAGGCAGAAAGGATCATGGCAGATTTACATGAAGGTACCTTTGGGACTCATTCTAGTGGACACACCATGGCAAAGAAGATCCTCCGGGCAGGATATTTTTGGTCCACAATGGAAGCTGACTGTTATCAGCATTCTCGGACCTGTCACAAGTACGAAGTCTATGCTGATAAGGTGCACATACCTCCAGTACCTCTGAACGTCTTGACAGCTCCTTGGCCTTTTGCAATGTGGGGCATTGATATGATCGGTGAGATCAGACCTACAGCGTCCAACAGGCATCGTTTCATCCTAGTAGCAATTGATTACTTTACAAAGTGGGTTGAAGCAGCTTCCTTTGCTACCGTAACCAAGAATGTCGTGGCAAGGTTCATTCGGCACAATCTGATCTGTCGATACAGTGTACCTGAGAGGATCATTATAGACAATGGCATAAATCTCAACAATAAGATGATCACTGAGCTCTGCAAGCAATTCAAGATACATCATCACAACTCTTCTCCTTACCGGCCTAAGATGAATGGGGCTGTAGAAGCGGCTAATAAGAACATTAAGAAGATTGTGCAGAAGATGACGGTGACGTACAAAGACTGGCATGAGATGTTACCATTTGCTCTTCATGGATACCGTACCTCAGTAAGGACGTCAACAGGGGAAACACCATATTCCTTGGTTTATAGCATGGAGGCCGTCTTGCCCATTGAAGTTCAGATACCCTCTCTTCGGATTATGAAGGATGCGGGTTTGAGCGAAGATGACTGGATTCAGACCCGGCTTGATCAGCTGAACTTAATCGACAAAAAGAGACTTACTGCTATTTGTCATGGTCAGACGTACCAAAAACGGATGATCAAGGCATTTAACAAGAAAGTTAGACGACAAGGATATCAAGTTGGGGATCTGGTAATCAAGCGCATTATCTTACCTCAAGGTGATCCCAGGGGCAAATGGACCCCTACCTACGAAGGGCCATTTGTGGTTAAGAACATTTTCTCAGGAGGAGCCATGATTCTAACCACCATGGATGGTGACGACCTTCCTCACCCCGACAATACAGACATAGTGAAAAAATACTATGCATAATCAAAGACTTGCTAGGTCGACTGGCCTAGGAAAAAATAAGGGCTTCCCGGTGAACCAAAAGGGTTCGGACAAAAATAAGGGATGAAAATGAAAAAAAACTGTACACCCGGCAAGTCGAAAACCTGAAAAGGCGGCTTGGGAAAAAAAAGGGTATCCCGGTGGACTGAAAACCCAAAAGGGCGGTCCAGGAAAAAATTAGGGATCAAAGCGTAACACTATGTCTCATTGGATCACCTTGCAACCAGACTTCGGTATCGACTATCAAGCTCGGACGACACTAATCAATATGATCTACCTTCAACCAAGTAGCAAAATGATGAGATGCCCGAGGACATAAAGGCAATAACAGAGTTGGAACCCAGTGGGATTATTCACATAGCTGTTTTGTTTAGTTTTTCACAAATTGTGTAAATTCTATTATTCGGCGGCGTTCTCTTACTAGGACGTCAGCCTCTTGTACAAAAACGCCTATTTACAGGCCAAACTTCAAAGTCAATACAATTCATTTTCAAAGAAATTTCAAACTGTTTTTCCTTTATCTATTTTGTTTTGCAAAGAACATCCAATGTTCACTTTTGATATATGCATTTGACATTAATTGCTTCTCATGAATATTTACATACAAAAACAAAAGACGATTACTGGTAATATAAGAAACATGGGCAAATGAGAAATGTCCAAACTGTATAGTTTCTCTATCCACCAGGTACCAAGGTAGATTCAGCTGAAGAATATGGCCAAGGTGCATTCACTCCCGCAGAGTAAGACAATAATGTTAGTGTTCCCCGACTGAGACTTGCAACTGCAAATAAATCAGTATTAGTTCTCCCCAAGCAGAATTTATCTACCATTAACACTGAAAGGTCTTAATATCCCCCAGCGGAGTATAAGAATCTTCCCTGGCAGAATACAAGATATCCCTAGTGGAGTTTGAAATTTTCCCAACGCATTCTGAAAAAGCTTCCCCAGTGGAATTTGAAAAATCATCCCCAGAAGACTTTGGAAGATTGTCTCCAGCAAAGTTTAAAGGATTATCCCCATTAGAGTCTAAAAGGTTACCCCCAGTATGGTCGCAACTGAAAAATCACCCCCAACGGAGTTCGTTCCTTTCACAAACAGAATGAAAATCCCCAGCAGGATTCAATATCACCAGCAACGGTAATTCATCCCCAGCTGAATTTATCAGCAGAATCCTCAACAGAACATCTCTTCCCCACAGAGTAATCTCCTCATCTGTTTATTCCCCAACGGAGTTATCCTCTCCTACAGGTTTATTCTCGCAATCATCTTTGTTCGTCATCCCCAGCGGAAACTAAGAATCCAACTCTATTCTCCAACAGCTATCCGGGATTTATTTTCCCCAGCTAAAAACATTACATTTCCATACATCATGACACATACATATACGCATCATACAACACAATCTCATTTATTTTGAGAACATCATTATTTGATATATATCATGCATTGCATACGACTGACCCTTACCTTTCAGGAAAGATGAAGTTAAGTTCTCAGTTAGGGAGCTTTTACCCAAGTCAAAGTACTGACCGGTTCTTAAATCTCAACTGAATTATTCTCGGTTGAATTACAGATAAGGTTCTAAATCTCGACAATTTTCCTCCGTCGAAGTGTGGACGAGTTCTTAAATCTCAACAGAATTATCCTCCGTTGAAGTACAAACAGTTCCTAGATCTCGGTTAAGATGTTTCCCTCAGTCGAAGTACTGACCGGTTCTTAAATCTCAACTGAATTATTCTCGGTTGAATTACAGATAAGGTTCTAAATCTCGACAATTTTCCTCTGTCGAAGTGTGGACGAGTTTTTAAATATCAACAGAATTATCCTCCGTTGAAGTACAGACAGTTCCTAGATCTCGATGAAGATGTTTCCCTCAGTCGAAGTACTGACCGGTTCTTAAATCTCAACTGAATTATTCTCGGTTGAATTACAGATAATGTTCTAAATCTCGACAATTTTCCTCCGTCGAAGTGTGGACGAGTTTTTAAATCTCAACAGAATTATCCTCCGTTGAAGTACAGACAGTTCCTAGATCTCGATGAAGATGTTTCCCTCAGTCGAAGTACTGACCGGTTCTTAAATCTCAACTAAATTATTCTCGGTTGAATTACAGATAAGGTTCTAAATCTCGACAATTTTCCTCTGTCGAAGTGTGGACGAGTTTTTAAATCTCAACAGAATTATCCTCTGTTGAAGTACAGACAGTTCCTAGATCTCGATGAAGATGTTTCCCTCAGTCGAAGTACTGACCGGTTCTTAAATCTCAACTGAATTATTCTCGGTTGAATTACAGATAAGGTTCTAAATCTCGACAATTTTCCTCCGTCGAAGTGTGGACGAGTTCTTAAATCTCAACAGAATTATTCTCCGTTGAAGTACAGACAGTTCCTAGATCTCGATGAAGATGTTTCCCTCAGTCGAAGTACTGACCGGTTCTTAAATCTCAACTGAATTATTTTGGTTAAATTACAGATAAGGTTCTAAATCTCGACAATTTTCCTCCGTCGAAGTGTGGACGAGTTTTTAAATCTCAACAGAATTATCCTTCATTGAAGTACAGACAGTTCCTAGATCTCGATGAAGATGTTTCCCTCGGTCGAAGTACTGACCGGTTCTTAAATCTCAACTGAATTATTCTCGGTTGAATTACAGATAAGGTTCTAAATCTCGACAATTTTCCTCCGTCGAAGTGAGGACGAGTTCTTAAATCTCAATAGAATTATTCTCCATTGAAGTACAAACAGTTCCTAGATCTCGATGAAGATGTTTCCCTCAGTCGAAGTACTGACCGGTTCTTAAATCTCAACTGAATTATTTTGGTTAAATTACAGATAAGGTTCTAAATCTCGACAATTTTCCTCCGTCGAAGTGTGGACGAGTTTTTAAATCTCAACAGAATTATCCTTCGTTGAAGTACAGACAGTTCCTAGATCTCGATGAAGATGTTTCCCCCGGTCGAAGTACTGACCGGTTCTTAAATCTCAACTGAATTATTCTCGGTTGAATTACAGATAAGGTTCTAAATCTCGACAATTTTCCTCCGTCGAAGTGTGGACGAGTTTTTAAATCTCAACAGAATTATCCTCCGTTGAAGTACAGACAGCTCCTAGATCTCGATGAAGATGTTTCCCTCAGTCGAAGTACTGACCGGTTCTTAAATCTCAACTGAATTATTCTCGGTTGAATTACAGATAAGGTTCTAAATCTCGATAATTTTCCTCTGTCGAAGTGTGGACGAGTTTTTAAATCTCAACAGAATTATCCTCCGTTGAAGTACAGACAGTTCCTAGATCTCGATGAAGATGTTTCCCTCAGTCGAAGTACTGACCGGTTCTTAAATCTCAACTGAATTATTCTCGGTTGAATTACAGATAAGGTTCTAAATCTCGACAATTTTCCTCCGTCGAAGTGTGGACGAGTTTTTAAATCTCAACAGAATTATCCTCCGTTGAAGTACAGACAGTTCCTAGATCTCGATGAAGATGTTTCCCTCAGTCAAAGTACTCACCGGTTGTTAAATCTCAACTGAATTATTCTCAGTTGAATTACAGATAAGGTTCTAAATCTCGACAATTTTCCTCCGTCGAAGTGTGGACGAGTTCTTAAATCTCAACAGAATTATCCTCCGTTGAAGTACAGACAGTTCCTAGATCTCGATGAAGATGTTTCCCTCAGTCGAAGTACTGACCGGTTCTTAAATCTCAACTGAATTATTCTCGGTTGAATTACAGATAAGGTTCTAAATCTCGACAATTTTCCTCCGTCGAAGTCTGGACGAGTTCTTAAATCTCAACAGAATTATCCTCCGTTGAAGTACAGACAGTTCCTAGATCTCGATGAAGATGTTTCCCTCAGTCGAAGTACTGACCGGTTCTTAAATCTCAACTGAATTATTCTCGGTTGAATTACAGATAAGGTTCTAAATCTCGACAATTTTCCTCTGTCGAAGTGTGGACGAGTTTTTAAATCTCAACAGAATTATCCTCCGTTGAAGTACAGACAGTTCCTAGATCTCGATGAAGATGTTTCCCTCAGTCGAAGTACTGACCGGTTCTTAAATCTCAACTGAATTATTCTCGGTTGCATTACAGATAAGGTTCTAAATCTCGACAATTTTCCTCCGTCGAAGTGTGGACGAGTTTTTAAATCTCAACAGAATTATCCTCCTTTGAAGTACAGACAGTTCCTAGATCTCGATGAAGATGTTTCCCTCAGTCGAAGTACTGACCGGTTCTTAAATCTCAACTGAATTATTCTCGGTTAAATTACAGATAAGGTTCTAAATCTCGACAATTTTCCTCCGTCGAAGTGTGGATGAGTTTTTTAATCTCAACAGAATTATCTTCCGTTGAAGTACAGACAGTTCCTAGATCTCGATGAAGATGTTTCCCTCGGTCGAAGTACTGACCGGTTCTTAAATCTCAACTAAATTATTCTCGGTTGAATTACAGATAAGGTTCTAAATCTCGACATTTTTCCTCCGTCGAAGTGTGGACGAGTTCTTAAATCTCAACAGAATTATTCTCCGTTGAAGTACAGACAGTTCCTAGATCTCGATGAAGATGTTTCCCTCAGTCGAAGTACTGATCGGTTCTTAAATCTCAACTGAATTATTCTCGGTTGAATTACAGATAAGGTTCTAAATCTCGACAATTTTCCTCCGTCGAAGTGTGGACGAGTTCTTAAATCTCAACAGAATTATCCTCCGTTGAAGTACAGACAGTTCTTAGATCTCGATGAAGATGTTTCCCTCAGTCAAAGTACTCACCGGTTATTAAATCTCAACTGAATTATTCTCGGTTGAATTACAGATAAGGTTCTAAATCTCGACAATTTTCCTCCGTCGAAGTGTGGACGAGTTTTTAAATCTCAACAGAATTATCCTCCGTTGAAGTACAGACAGTTCCTAGATCTCGATGAAGATGTTTCCCTCAGTCAAAGTACTCACCGGTTGTTAAATCTCAACTGAATTATTCTCAGTTGAATTACAGATAAGGTTCTAAATCTCGACAATTTTCCTCCGTCGAAGTGTGGACGAGTTCTTAAATCTCAACAGAATTATCCTCCGTTGAAGTACAGACAGTTCCTAGATCTCGATGAAGATGTTTCCCTCAGTCGAAGTACTGACCGGTTCTTAAATCTCAACTGAATTATTCTCGGTTGAATTACAGATAAGGTTCTAAATCTCGACAATTTTCCTCCGTCGAAGTGTGGACGAGTTCTTAAATCTCAACAGAATTATCCTCCGTTGAAGTACAGACAGTTCCTAGATCTCGATGAAGATCTTTCCCTCAGTCGAAGTACTGACCGGTTCTTAAATCTCAACTGAATTATTCTCGGTTGAATTACAGATAAGGTTCTAAATCTCGACAATTTTCCTCTGTCGAAGTGTGGACGAGTTTTTAAATCTCAACAGAATTATCCTCCGTTGAAGTACAGACAGTTCCTAGATCTCGATGAAGATGTTTCCCTCAGTCGAAGTACTGACCGGTTCTTAAATCTCAACTGAATTATTCTCGGTTGCATTACAGATAAGGTTCTAAATCTCGACAATTTTCCTCCGTCGAAGTGTGGACGAGTTTTTAAATCTCAACAGAATTATCCTCCTTTGAAGTACAGACAGTTCCTAGATCTCGATGAAGATGTTTCCCTCAGCCGAAGTACTGACCGGTTCTTAAATCTCAACTGAATTATTCTCGGTTAAATTACAGATAAGGTTCTAAATCTCGACAATTTTCCTCCGTCGAAGTGTGGATGAGTTTTTTAATCTCAACAGAATTATCTTCCGTTGAAGTACAGACAGTTCCTAGATCTCGATGAAGATGTTTCCCTCGGTCGAAGTACTGACCGGTTCTTAAATCTCAACTAAATTATTCTCGGTTGAATTACAGATAAGGTTCTAAATCTCGACATTTTTCCTCCGTCGAAGTGTGGACGAGTTCTTAAATCTCAACAGAATTATTCTCCGTTGAAGTACAGACAGTTCCTAGATCTCGATGAAGATGTTTCCCTCAGTCGAAGTACTGATCGGTTCTTAAATCTCAACTGAATTATTCTCGGTTGAATTACAGATAAGGTTCTAAATCTCGACAATTTTCCTCCGTCGAAGTGTGGACGAGTTCTTAAATCTCAACAGAATTATCCTCCGTTGAAGTACAGACAATTCTTAGATCTCGATGAAGATGTTTCCCTCAGTCAAAGTACTCACCGGTTATTAAATCTCAACTGAATTATTCTCGGTTGAATTACAAATAAGTTTCTAAATCTCGACAATTTTCCTCCGTCGAAGTGTGGAGGAGTTCTTAAATCTCAACAGAATTATCCTCCGTCGAAGTACAGACAGTTCCTAGATCTCGATGAAGATGTTTCGCTTAGTCGAAGTACTGACCGGTTCTTAAATCTCAACTGAATTATTCTCGGTTGAATTACAGATAAGGTTTTAAATCTCGACAATTTTCCTCCGTCGAAGTGTGGACAAGTTCTTAAATCTCAACAGAATTATCCTCCATTGAAGTACAGACAGTTCCTAGATCTCAATGAAGATGTTTCCCTCATCGAAGTACTGACCGGTTCTTAAATCTCAACTGAATTATTCTCGGTTGAATTACAGATAAGGTTCTAAATCTCGACAATTTTCCTCTGTCGAAGTGTGGACGAGTTCTTAAATCTCAACAGAATTATTCTCCGTTGAAGTACTAACAGGTACTAGATCTCGATGAAGATGTTCCCCTCAGTCGAAGTACTGACCGGTTCTTATATCTCAACCGAATTATCCTCAGTTGAATTACAGATAAGGTTCTAAATCTCGACAAAGTTCCTCCGTCGAATTACTGACAGTTCTTAAATCTCAACAGAATTATCCTCCGTTGAATTACAGACAAGTCCTAAATCTCGACGAATATGTTTCCCTCAGTCGAAGTACTGGACGGTTCTTAAATCTCAACCGAATTATCCTCAGTTGAATTACAGATAAGGTTCTAAATCTCGACAAAAGTTCCTCCGTCGAATTACAGACATGTTCCTAAATCTCAGCAGAGTTTTCTCAGTTGAATTACGGGCAAGTTATTAAATATTGAAGAAGATATTTCCCCCCAGTTGAATTACAGACAAGTTCTTAAAACTCAACGAAGATGTTCTCTCAGCTGAAGTACAGGCAAGTTCCTAAATCTCGACAAAAATTCAGACTTCCCCAACGGAATCTTCTACAACAACAGGTATATAAGCTCTCGCTAAGGAATATCTTATGCGATCGACACTCCTGTAGATGGAATCTTAATGCCCATCCTCCCGCCAGCAATCTCTAAATGGCATCTGTAAGCCCATTCCCGACATCACAAGGCTAATACCACTTCATGCGAGTGCAAATTTCTGGGTACTCTAGTGTTCAATCATCTTCCACCTTCGGATCACGAAAGGCATGAAAGCCAATCTACATCCTCAGGTTTAAGAAGATTGAATAGGGGCATCTTATGTAACCCAAAATTTTCCCTCTCATATTCCTCAAGACATTGCAAGAAAAATCTCCAAGTTGCTCAAGTTTGGGCAAGAATTGGTCAGACAAGCTATCTCCTAAGGCAGTCAACCCCAAATTAGGGTTTTGTGTTGCATCAAGATCCTTGAGTCCAAATGACCTCAAGTTCTCCCCAATGTCCTAATATGTTCTCAAGATCATCCATGTCAAATTTCAAGCCTTGCAGAGGAAGTTTGCTCAGTCAATTGCTCAAAGGGTCCAAAAATCGATTGTGTTAGGGCAAAAGTCAATTGTGACCTATAAACAGTCAAACTTCAAGATTTTTTGTCAACATTCTCATTTTGAAGGATATTTCATAATTTTATCAAGGGTTGATCATGATTCATCAAGGATTGCCCAAAATTCATCAAGACTCAAAAGTTGCTAAATTAGGGTTTTGTAGGAAAAGTCAACTCAACTTTGACCAAGCATAACTTTCTCATAATTTATGAGAAATGACCCATCCAAAGCTAATTTTGAATAGGATACAATTTCCTACAATACATCTTCATACCCCAAGATCAAAAAATTCCCTCACAAGAAGTTATGAATTTGGACATTATAGGTCATTTTTGAAAGTCAACAAAAACACCTTTTTTTACAAAGATTATAACTAGAGCATGGAATATCAAAATGAGATGAGACCAAAAGGGTTGGTTAGTTTACATCTCAAGATTTCTAAAAAGTCCAATAACACTTCCAAAAGTTCAAAATTGAAGAAGTTATACATTGTTGAAGTTGGACTTTTTTGCAAAATTGCCAAAAGTCAACTATCCCCAAAACTTCAAATTTTGTCAAATGGGCCCATTCTTTTCCACTTGATTTGAGTTTGAATCATTGTCCACGTGCCCTAGCTTCATCCATGTGTCCATATATCATTTTTATTATTTTATTTGATTTTTATTTGAATTTATTCATTTTAAATCAAATTAAATCACATAAAATCAAAAAAATTGATAACCAAAGATTTTTTTATTGATTATAGGCTTCAATGGACAACTAGCATATCTCCAAACTCGTACCAAAGAAAATCATGTGCAAAAAGATTGAATCAAATCAAATTTGTAAGGTTTAATAATGGAGATCAAATCAAATTCATATGCATTGATATGGGAAGATTTAGTCCATATTTGTTACCCTAATACACTACACAATACATAAGCAAGCCAAAGGAGACGAGATTAGGGTTGGCAAGTGCAGAGAGAGTCAGAACAAGATTTGAAAAATTCACAAAAAAGCTTGAGATCGAAATCATAGTTAGAGGTGTTTTCAAGAGTTGAGAGATATCTCAATTGATTCCTGGAAATTCTCACAAGCTAAACCAATCAAGACAACGTGTTTTCAGGCCCTCCCAAGCACTGTAAGTGGTCCACAAAACCGCCTTGTTCTTGATTTCGTGTTTCATAAATTAGGCATTGCTTTCATGAAATAACTGCATATTTGTGATTGCCATGTCATTTGCTAACCTTTTGTAACAATCAATTCCATTTATATGCATTGTAGCACAAAGCACCATTGTTAGGGTTTTGTTTCTGGTTTTAGGGATTTTCGTTTCAGGGAAAATTGGCCCCAATAATGGGCATGGTTATAAGCAGGAGGAGACGACGAGTTCGACCATGCTCTTAGAGTGCATTTTCATGGCCTATGCAAGATTTTGGAATGGACCAGGCTTGTAGTGACGGACCCCTGTCCGTTGGTATAAGTTCTTGCATTTTTAGCCACGGTTGGGAGGACAGGGACAATATGTGGCGTCCATATTTTGTGTTATTCAAATAGCACGCGTTTTTTTATTTTTGTTCTAGCCATTAACTTTGTTTTATTATATTATTGTTTATTCATATTATACTAACAAACAGAACAACATGGTGTAGTGGCAAATGTGAAACGCATTATCCTTCAGGACCTGGGTTCGAATCTCAGGTCCCCCACTTTCTTAATAATTTTGTTTTTCAGATGATCATATGCATACTCAAGCATGCAGTCCACCATGGCCCTTCATCCACTCAAGCGCCAGATGGCCAAAGGCCAGATCTGGTGGTTCAAAGTTGAAGGTCCACCAAAGCACCAGTCAATGCACGAGCACCAGATCTCAAAAAAAGTCCACAAAGGCCGACGTTTTTTGGGCCTTCAAATTGCTACTCATACTCCCAAAACAGGCCCAAACCCCCTCTCTCTTCTATTTCATTTATTTAGTGTTATTATTTGTTTTGTTATTTTTATTTAAATTCTAACCAATCAAAATTCCTCTTTTATTAAATAAAATCACCAAAAAATATTTTTATTCAATCAAATTTTAACTTTTATTTTATTAATAAATACTAATTAATTAATTTAGGTTTTAACTCTAGAATAATTTTAACCTATTTTGCAAATAATTAAAATTAATTAGATTTAATTAGGTTTTAATTACTAATTCAATTAATTTTATTTTCTTTCTTAAAATAATCAAAACTCCAAAAAAATAATTTACTTTTCATTTAATTAATTTGTTAATTTAATTTAGTAATTAATTTATGTTTAACTTCTTTCTTAAGATTAAAAAACGACAAAAAGATATTTTCTTTAACCAAAAGGGTCAAAACCCTAATTATGCGCTCGATCTAATTTCCCGCACGCGTTATTTATTTTTATCCGATAATGTATTTGCTTCTGGATTGTAATAGTAAATAGGACTTTTATTTATTTTTATCCCTTTATTTATTTTCAAAGGGTTTGTCTTTGGCGATGTAAATACCTGACGCCTTGTAATTTAAATTCCGCATTTTATTTCCACAAATTATAACTGCTAGATATTTGATAATAGGGTTTGCATGACAAGACTGAATGCTTAATCTTAAAATCAACTCAGATCACCTTTAACATGTACAAAGATAAAGAAAACCAAAAATAACACACTCGCACATGCGCACTCCTAGGGTACACCCCACTTGGTTGCCTTCGTACGCGGTCATTGAGTATAGGTCGTTTTAGAGGTCGTCCTCTTGTCTAAAGACCATAGTCGCCTCGAAATGGTTGCCTCAGATGTTGTTGCCTCAAACAAATGATCTAAGACATTAGGGTTACCACTAAGGCGTCATAACATTGCTTTGGTGACCGTATGTCCCTCATTTGAATTGACCCTCAAACTCCAATGACGGTGCTACCCACTCGTTAATAGTGGGATAGCATTGTCGAAAGGAAATTAGCATAGAACGATTCCTTTTTAGAGTAGGTAGATGGTTCTTAGATACTTGCTCTGTCAAAAAACAAAACCATTTTCACACTTACACTCCTTTTCGAACAAAGTTTTCAAAAATACTTCATACACTCTTGAGGACAGAAGCAAGAGTTAAATAGAAGTTTCAAATAAAAACTTTTTCAAACCCACAAGCACAAAGAAAACAATTTTGGAAAACAATTGAGCAAGTACCTAAGAGCCCGTGGATAACCACGGATAGAAAGGGTGTTAATACCTTCCCTTTCTATAATCTACCCCCCGAACCCGAGAAATATCTCGAAAAAGGAATTTTTTTGTGCTTTTTTCCTTTCCTTGTTGGATAAAATAAAAGTCGGTGGCGACTCTTGCTTACCGCGACATTTTGCGAAAACAAACGCAAAATGCAAACCAGCATTCCAAAAACAGTCAGTTCTTCCCACCGTATCACACAATGCAAACAAACTTTTAGTCTCATTGGTTTTTTATTTTGTTAGTCTATTTAAATATTATTTAAATTGCTTATTTACATATGTCTAAAATAATAGACTTTTATGTAGGCTAATAGGCTAACCAAGTCTTAGAAAAGGTCAAGCTCGGGAGATGAGCTATGACTTAAGATCAACTTTCCCGTATGATGAGCATAGTTTCACCAGGGTCCCCTATCACGTCGAGGGATGGGGTCGTCTTTATATATGGCCACTCGAATGGAAATCGAAGTGTGTTTGCGGAGAAAATCTACATGCTCCTCGACTCGTGGGGAGCCGAAAGTTCACAGGATGGTTACTTCGTAAACCACGTGGCACAACTCTTAGGATAAAATGATGACCTAGGGAGTATAGGTCATTATGACTTTGAATGCGTGGGTGTGATGCGGTGGGAGAACTGACTTGAGGTTTTGCGTTTGTGTTCGCAAATGTTGCGGTTAGCAAGAGTCGCCACCGACTTTTCTTTTATCCAAAAGGAAAGGTGAAAAAGCACAGGAAAGACCTTTGAGATGTTTTCTTGAGTTCAGGGGGTAGATAATGAAAAGGGAAGGTATTAGCACCCTTTTTATCCATGGTTTTCCATGGGCTCTTAGTTACTTGCTTAGATCACTTGCTTTTGTTTGTTTGAAATTGTGTTTGGTGTGGTTTTGAAAGTATTTTGTAAAAGAGGCCATTCGTTTAGGCAATCTTTGTAATGATTCTCGTTAGTAAGAATGTATACAAAGATGTTTGTCTTTTGAAAATGTTTTCAATGTTTGTAATATGTTTTGAAATGTGTGTGTGTTTGTTTTGAAAATAGCAAGGATTGTTTGTTTAAAATGGAGCAAGTAACTAGAAGCTATCTACCTACTCAAATGTCTTTCTTGTTCATTTTCTATTCCTTTGACATTGTTGTCTTACCATTGATTTGGTAAGCAACCCTATCTTTGGATGTAAATGGGACGGGTGTGGGTCATCGTATAGCCATGATTAACAATGTTTGAAAAGTATCTTAGAATTTTAAGGGACCAAGATCATTTTGTTTAGGCAACTTTTGAATAGCGTCATCGAGGGGTTATGATCTTATATTTGTTTTGTTTTGCCAAGATACTTCGCATGCGTAACATGGCTATTTTGTTTTAGGCAACCAAGTGGGAGAAACCCTAAGGGTGCTTGTGTGCGAGTGTATCATTTTCATGCTTTTGATTTTGTCTTGTATTTAGGATATTCTATATTGCTTTGTTTTGGTTCTTGTCATACAAACTCTAATTACTAATCATGGCATATAAAGCGATAAATTGCATAATGTAAATATTTCTAAGCTATTACAACAATTTATGGGAGGGGGGAATACAAGTTTGAATGGGGATTTTGCAAGAATATAAAGTTAAATAAATTATTACAACCAAATCGAATTTGTATGAATTAGAATAAATGCGATACAATATTAAAAAGAAAATGCAATGCAATGTACATGTAAAAGAGATTTTTGTGCCTTGTTTTTATGTAGAAGAAAATTTAATCTAAACCTAAAAATATATAAAGAAAAGAATTAATTTTTGAAAAGGGTTTAATCCTAATTATTGTTTAAGAGAAAATAAAGTTTTTATAGGTATTATTTTGTGTACTTTCTTGTATAAAAATAATAAATAATATGGTATATAAATATAAAAATTATATATGTGCAAAAAATAGGTATTTATAAATATAATATGCAAAATAAATTAAACTAAATATATTTGATTATATTTACAAATTTATCAAGAAAATGAATTATATCCTATTAAAATAAAATATATTTTATGTGAGAAATAATAAAAATAAAAATAAAAGTATAATATCATTAATCCATATTTTTGGGATTTTTATATATTAGAGAAAATATTAAAAATATTAAAAATATTAAATGTGAAAGTAAAACAAAAATATAAAAATAAAAATGCAAAGAGTTAGCAAGGGGGGGGGGGGTGATATAGTAGGACTGATGGTAAGATGCTAGCAAAAATTCCTGGCCCAACAGACCAAGCCCAATCTGCAAAAAATATGAAAATGGAAAAGAAAAAGAGTGAAAAATAACAAAAGTAGCGCGCAGGTTCGAACCCAGGACATGGTCTCACCAGCGCGCTGCTTTGCCACTGGGGTGGCTATACTTACATTATCTTTACTGAAACAAAAATAACATATTGCAAAACGCGCCCTATGCCCCATTTCATCTTCTTCCTCAAGCTTTGGCCAGACACCCTGTAACTTCTTCATACTTCCATAAAAATGAAAATGCATAATGTGATCGGTGGAAATATAACTGACTGTTTTTAAGCTGGTTTCGCGAAATGTCGCGGTAAGCAAGAGTCGCCACCGTCTTTTATGTTCTCCAATATGGAAAGGACAAAAGCACAGCAAAATTCCTTATTCGAGATGTCTCTCGGTTCGGGAGGTAGATTTATAGAAAGGGAAGGTGTTAGCACCCTTTCTATCCGTGGTTATCCACGGGCTCTTAGGTACTTGCTCTTATTTTTTCAAAATTTGTTTGCTTTTCAAGTGTGTGTGGGTTTTTAAAAAGTTTCGTTTTAAAAAAATCTCTAGGTAACTCTTGTATCAGTCCTCAAGAGTGTATGAGAAATTTGTTTGAAAACTTTCGAAAGTGTAGGTGCGAAAAGTTGTTTTTGTTTGTTTTTGAAAAGAGCAAGTACCCAGGAGAATCTACCTACTCTAAGGAATTAAGCTGTGTAAGAGTCCTTTAGATAGTGCTATCCCACCATTGAGAGGTAGGTAGCCCCATCGTTGGAGGTATTCCGGTCAATTCGATTAAGGGACATATGTGGTCACCGAAGCAATGGTAGGACACCTTAGAAGTAACCCTAATGTCCTAGATCCTTTGTATCCGAGGCAACCGTTTCGAGGCAACTGGATCTTTTGGACAGAAGGGCGACCTCTAAGACACCCTATACTTGATGACCACGTTCGAGGCAACCAGTGAGGCATACCCTAGGGGTGGCATGTGCATGTGTGTTGTTTTTCAGTTAATGTTTATTTTGTACATGTTATTTGTGAGCTACGGATTGATTTTATTTACATACATTCTTGCAGGCATATTAGCAGTTAGGGGTGCGGAAAGTAAATTGTGGAAATGTAAATCTAGCTATTAAAAGGCGCGGGTCTATACATCGCCAAAAACAAAAACCCGTTTTTGAAAAGTAAATGCAGAAAATTAAAGAAAGCAATAAAATCCTAACTACTATTACATCCTCTGTACAGATACATGAATATAATCAGAATAAATAAATATGCGCAAAAGAATTAAATCGGGAACGTCCTAAGGGTTTTGACCCTTTTAAGAAAAGAATTGAATTTTTTTTTGTCTTTTTTGCGATTAAATGAAATTAAAATTAATAACTAATTAGATAATTTATTAAAAGAAAATATTTTTGTATTTTTATGTTTTTATGAAATAAAGTAAAAAAGAAATAAAATGTTAAAAGAAAAGCCTAAGTCTAAGTTGATTTTATTTATTATGAAGAGATTAAAATTAAACCTAAATTAAACTACATTAATGATATTTAGAATTTATTTACAAAATAAAAGAGTGATTTTAATAATAGTAATAAATGAAATATTTTGTTTTTTGTTTTTTTATTATGAAAAATGAAACAAAAGGAATTAAGATTAAAAGAAGAAAAAAAACCTAGTTCTAAATTTATTTTAGTTATTAAGAAAAAGATTAAAGTTGCCTATTTAAACTAATTAATTAATCATAATTTTATTTACAAAAATAACATGAGATTAATAAATAATAATAATATTAGTTTTTTTTTTTGGTTTTTTATGAAAAATATTAATTATGTTAATAGTTAATAAAAAAGGAGTAAGAAATAAAATAAAGCAAATAAAATAAAATAAAATAACAAAAATAAAAATGCAAACCCAAGGGGGGTTTGGGCCAGAATTGGGAGTTTGTTTAGCATTGATGTGGCCCATTTGCCTTCAAGCCACGTTGACTTCTTTGCTTGCCTATGCACAAGGTTGACCAGGGTACATGGTGGGGATCAGTTCATGGCCTTTGGATGCATGCTTGAGGACACATGGCGTGTTTGGGTGTGAGGTGTATGATGCACCTTTCTTGTGAACCTGCACATAAGCACATAAAGAAAAAAAATGCAAGGAAATTATGGGGGACCTGGGAATACTTACAGTGCTTGATAGTAGTTGAATCTGGCTAGATCAGGTCTTTCGAGCTTGACAACTTCAAGGAAATTTTTGCAATTTTGGGGCGTTCTCTAGGCTGTGTGTATTTTTTTCTGTACTGCTTTCTCATGGCTTGTATTTATAGAGGAGATGGAGGGGACAAATAAATAAGGCAAGAATACAAGCCATAAAGCCATGCTTTCAAACCAAAATCCAACAAATTAAAAAGCTTCCAAAATTTGCAAAACTTTCCCTTTCCATGCTTACATGCATCTGGATATCTTGGCACAAATTTATGGGCCCAAGGCTGATCCAAAGTGTTAGCCCATGTGCCCAAAACAAATATCTATTATTTTATGCCTTTTATTTTATATTTATTTGAATAAAATAAAATAAAATGTGAATAAAATAGCTAGAAATTGCAAGGTGTTTGACTCTTTAAATCTCCTTGAAATGGCCTGGAAGGTAGAATTAGGATTTGAATTTTCTTGAGTTTTTTTTGGAATTGGTTTGGCCGTTTTTGTGATGCTTAGGTCGTGCTTGAGGTATGGAACACTTGCATATGTGTCTATGAATGAGAATCAATCAATATTAAGGGCCTTTAACCAATGTAATTATGTTTAAGATTTTCTCTTTACCACCATTAAAGCACTTGCCATGTTTGCTCAAAATTTGAATTTTCATGCTCATAATAGGCCTTACACGAAATTGGTATGTGAATTATGATGTATAAAAGCCATTCAAGCCACAAGATATCCCTTAATTAATTTTTTTGATTTTTATTTGAATTTTATGGATTTAAAATGAATTAAATCAATAAAATTAAATAAAAATAGAAAAATAAATGTTTAATCTTGAATTTAATCATGGGACACGTGGGTGGCATGCCAAGGCTGAATCAAGTGGAAAAAGTGGGCCCTTTTGTCAAAAATTGAAGTTTCAAGGATAGTTGACTTTTGCCATTTCACAAATATTTCCCAACTTCTCCAATGCATATCTTGCTCAATTTTGATCATATGAACATGTTCTTTGACATTTTGGAAAGGTCTTGAAGTCCTCTAACCAATGCCTTTTGTCCCATGTCATTTGAATTTACCAATCTCAAGTTATGGTCTTTGACTTAAAGTGCCTTTTTGTTGACTTTTGAAAATGACCTATAATGTTGAAATTGATAACTTTTTGTGAGAGCATTTCTTGGATTTGGAATGTGAAGATGAGTTGTAGGAAATGTCATCCCCTTCAAAATGAGCATTGGATGGGATTTTTATGATGAACCATGAAGAAGTTATGCCTTGGTCAAGTTATAGTTGACTTTTCAGCTGTCCAAAAATAGAAACTTTTGCATCTTGATGCTTTTTGAGCCATTCTTGTGAAATCATGGTCAAGATTTGACCAAATGATGATTGTGGCTTCAAAATAAGATGTTGACCAAAATTTTTGACTTTTGACTGCCAAATGACCATTTTGCCCCTACAGTTGATTGTGAGGCAATTAGGGTTTTTGACTGTGCAACTTGACCTTGTGAGCCTTGAAACTTGACATGTAGGTGCTTGACAATGTATATGAGCATATGGGACTTGATTAAGCCCTTGAAAACCTCAACTTCCCTGAAGGAACCAAAACCCTAATTTGACTGGCTTAGGAGGGTGTTTGAACTGTGCAACCCTTGAGTAGACTTGAGCAAATTGAGATGATGCTTGTCAAAACTTTGAAGAATATGGGAGGGCAAATTTTGGGGTACAACACATAACATGAAAATTGTAGTACTTGAACTCACGATTCCAACCATGTAAGCTATGTAATCTAACTATCAAAGATCAAAGAGAATTTTAAAATCCCTAAATCTTAACCTAATATTTTCAGAAATTTCAAGTTTCAAATTCTCTTAGCACAAGTAAAATCAATGCAAGATAATGGTATATACAACTTCGTTATGATGAGGACTACATTTTTTATTCACGGACCGTGGCCTAAGGTTGCCTGTAGAAGGAGATAGAGTTTGAAATTTTAACTCCTTCAGTTGGAATCGTGAAATGAACTGGGGTGAGCTTGAGGGAGGCCTGATGCTTGCTTGAGCTTCCTTGAGTTTCCCTGAATCTATTCCAACCCTTGCCTTGCTCTAAAAGTGGATGGAACTCCTTGGCCAAGTCCAACTGCAAGCTCTGAACTCAACAATGGCAGATTATGGAAAAATGATTACAGAACAAGGATTATGGTTTGGATGGGTTTGATATCAAGTATGTGAGGTGTTTGAATAATCTAAACACAAAACGCACGAGCCAAATGAAAGATGGGGGTACTTGTGCAGAATCTGCAGTTTTGGACAGGTTTTGGGTGTTTTTCAGCTTGAGAGTGTTTCAGGTCCTTCCTTCATATGTTATGTGTTGCACAATGTTGGTATATTAGTATTGAAATGGTTTTGTGTCAACCCTCTATCAGTTGTGCAAGCCCTAGCCTTTTTGCAACTTTCTTGTACTTGAAGCAAAGTGACAAGACCAAAGCTTCACATGCTTGTACCATCTTGCTTATGGTTGGTATGAGTTTGTACAACTTACTTAAGACCTGTGAGATTTGTGTGCACCAAGGGGACAGGTCCAAAGCTCAAAATTGTAAAGTTTCCAAAAGTGGTTCTTTTTCAAAATGGCAATGGAACATTTTTGCCATAAATGGAATTACAAGTTGGGTAAAGGTTAAAAAGCATGGATCAAAGCTTTGTCAACTGAGTAAGCATTTAATTAAGGAGTGTGGAACAAGTTTAGGACCTGTACAGCATGAATTAGCTAGCATAGGATTGATTTGCAACTTTGTTCTTCATGAAATGGCTTGGACAAAAAGTGAGAAATTGCCAATTTCCTCTCTTCGATTCTCCCTACTAAAAAATTATCTTGAGGAGTTCTTGGATATTTTGGAAAGCTTGCAATGTTCTCTATAATCCATATTTGAAATGCATTTTTATATACCTCTTGGAACTAGGTGAAAAAATGCCATGAAGTTGGGTTCAAAACCTGCCTAAATTAGGGCAAAATTTTACTAAGTTAAGAAGTTCATTACCATGTATTCACAAATTTATAACTTGAGATCCAAGCATCTTTATGGAAAAGTTTGTGAAGCAAAGTTATGTATTTCATGGAGATCTACAACTTTAATTTTTGGAACTATACTTGAATCATTATGCATCATGGTGTAAAAATGGCTTAAAGTTGAGAAAAAATAAGAAAATTTGCATACTTAGAAAATTTCTAAGTTATGAAAATTTTCAAATTCAAACCCTAATTTTCAAATTTGGATTTATTGATGAACAAGTTTCATATTTTGACATGCCTTGATGAATTATGACTCTTGGTACTTGATTTTGACCAAAAAGTCAAAGTTTGACTTTTCAGTGTACAGTTGACTTTTGATCAGTTGACTGCAAATTTCATATGTCAATCCAATGAGTTTGAGATGTTTTGAGCCATGTAATTAAGTAAAGATGATTCCATTGAATCCTTGAAATCATTCTTGAACTCAATTGGTCATTTTCTAGGTTAAAAATCAGAAATTGCCCTTCCTCAGTCAAAACCCTAATTTTGACCATTTTGTCCTTTTTGTGATTTGACCAAATTTCTTGAGGAAATGTGATCCAAACTTGACAAAATTACATATATAAGTTTAAAATGTTGATTTGGATCAAAAATTATGAATTTTGACTTTAAATTGGCCATGGTTGACTTTTTCCCCAATACAGTTGATTTTTAGGTCAACTATCCACTTTACTGATCAAAAATATGGTTCATGGCTTGAAACTTATCATGAGCAATCTTAGGGGTCCAAAATGATGTTTGAAAGTCACATGAAGCATTGATGGTCCAAAAATCCTTGTGCAAACTCAAACCCTAATTTTGGGTTGCCAATGCAAGATAAGATGTCTTGAGCTGACCAAACCCTAATCTTGTCTTGAGTCAAAGAAGTCTTGTGAGAAAAGTCCTGATAAATGAGAGGGAAAATTTTGGGGTACAACAGCTACCCCTGTTCAATCTTCTTGAACCTGAAGACTTAGATTGGCGAGCTTTGTCCTTCGTGACTCGAAGGTAAAAGATGATTGGACACTAGAGTGCCCATAAATTTCCACTCGACAAAGTGTAGTTGAGGGAATGGGCTTAAAGATGCCATTTGGAGAGGTGATAGAATCTTGTTGGAGATGGGCTTGTAGATTCCATCCAAGAATGTTTGTTGAAAATAAGGAGAATGAACACCAGATTGGTATCCGTATATGGAACGTATCTGAGTTGTATCTGGGGATTGGATTCGTATGAGCAAGGGAATGGCATCCGTGTTTGGAGTGTATCCGAGCTGTAACTGTATTTGATTCTTGAATAAATATCAGAATGACTGTCGTGTCTGGAGTGTATCTGTATTGTATCTGAATTCTGAATGGGCGACAGAAAAAACATCCATGTATGGAGCATCTCTGGGCTGGGGATAAATTTCGAATGAGTGACAGAATGGCAACTGTGTCTGGCGCGTATCTGGGTTGTATCTGAAGTTGAGATCTGTATGAGTAGCAGAATGACTTCTGTGTCTGGAGTGTATATGTATTGTAATTGGGTTCTGGACAAGTGACAGAATGACTTCTGTGTCTGGAGTGTATCTGAACTTTGAAGTTGATAGTTGAATCTGAATGAGAAATAGAACGGCTTCCATGTTTGGAGCGTATATAATCTATATCTGATTGCTGAAGTCTGAATGAGTAGTAGAATGATCGCCGTGTCTGGGGTGTATCTGTATTGTATCTGAGATCTTTGAACATTTTGTTAAAGGTAGCTTTTAATCTTATCCTGAAAAGGGTAAAATGTTAGCTAAAACACACAAAGTTATGTTGCATGACATGTATGACGCAATAAAATGTGCTTTATTAATGTTTATGATATATGAATGTAATGGATGCATATGTAAGCCGAAAAGCTGTCTTGCTGAGGAAAATAAATCCTTGATAGCTAGGGATAATGAAATCTTTGACTGCTGCCGGGGAAAATAAATCCCTGACCTCTGTTGAAGATTAGAAATCTTTGATTATTGAGACTGAGAAATCCTTTGGGACTACTGCTGGGGATTGAAAATCCTTAGTGACTTGTGGGGATTAACAAGAGCTTTGGCAACTTTTGCGGGAAATTGAGAATCCTTCATGACTTTCCTGGGGAATAAGGAAAACTCTGACGATCTCTACTGGGGAATCAAAACCTGGGAGGCTTCAACCGAGATCGAGAATCTTCGATCTGCAGGGAAATAACTCTGTGGGGAAAATGCTTATCCTGTTGGAGAGTTTTCAAAAGCTTGGGTTGTATGCCAATCTATTGAGGAAGCAAGAATGAGAATCTTCATTCAGGCGTTTGGGTCAGGAGGTTGGGTATATGCCAATCTTCTGGAGTTTTAAGAACGATAATCTTCATTCTGTTAAGGGTATCAGGAGGTTGGGAGTATGCCAATCTTCTGGAGTTTTAAGAATGAGAATCTTCATTCTGTTAAGGGTATCAGGAGATTGGGAGTATGCCAATCTTCTGAGGTATTATCATTGGTTGGGGATAAAACAAAATTTAACTGCTATCTGGTTGATTTTCAGGTTTTAAGATAACTTGCTGGAGGATTTGGAGAAACCAGATGATTTCCACTATGGTTTAGAGGTTGAAGTTTTGGACTCTGTTAGGGAAGAAAGTTTCATCTTCACTGGGGATTTGTAATTCGAAGTCTTCTGGCTCCGCTGGGGATCGGGAGTTTAGAAACTTAGCTCTGATGGGGATTTTGAAACTTAACTCCGCTGGGGATATGTATTTCAAGGTTTTAGCTCTGTTGAGGATCTGAATGACATACTGTATGGGATTTCTTCTGGAATAGCCTAAAGACGGTTTCCTATACTTTCAACCTATCAGTAATTATCCTTTCTCATTTCGTTTTATTTGTAAGCAGTGATTATATTCAAATGTATATGCTTATTTAATAAATCATTGGACGTTTTCAAATAAAACACAAGTGTAAAAAGAAAGAAAAGGCAAACAAATTCCTGCACTTTGAAGTATCTTTGTATTAACTTTGTGTAAGTATTTTGTACAAAAGAGACAGACATCCTAGTAAGAGAATGTTGTCATAAAAAATGAGAAAAATTTATACAAAGAAATATGGCTATGTGTAATAATTCCATGGGGTTCCCATTCTTCTATAGCCTTCATAACTCTGAGTATCTTGTCCATTCATTGCCTTGTTAGACGATGATTAGGTTAATCAGAAGCCCGGAGCTTGTCTGTGAAGAGATTGTCCTTAAAGTGATCCGACGAGACACAGTCATATGCTTTAATTCCCTAACTTTTGCCTGGACCGCTCTTTCGGGTTTTCGATCCACCGGGAAACCCTTTTTTGCCCAAGTCGCCCTTTCGGGTTTTCAACTTGCCGGGTGTACAGATTTTTTTATTTATCCCTAATTTTTGCCTGAACCGCCCTTTCGGGTTTTCGATTCACCGGGATGCCCATTTTTGCCCAACTCGCCCTTTCGGGTTTTCAACTTGTCGGGTCGTTTATGCGTAGTATCTTTTGACTATGTCTGCATTCGCAGGGTGCGGCAGGTCATCGCCGTCCATGGTGGTCAGGATCATTGCCCCACCAGAAAAGATGTTTTTAATCATAAATGGTCCTTCGTAAGTAGGAGTCCATTTACCCCTAGGATCGCTTTGCGGAAAGATGATTCGCTTGATTACAAGGTCCTCGACTTGGTATACTTGTCTCTTGACTTTCTTGTTGAAGGCCTTGATCATATGTTTCTGATACGCCTGACCATGGAAAATAGCAGTAAGTCGCTTTTTGTTAATCAAGTTAAGTTGATCAAGCCGAGTCTGAATCCAATCATCTTCACTCAAACCAGCATCCTTCATGATCCTCAAGGAAGGGATCTGAACTTCCATAGGTAAAACAGCTTCCATGCCATATACCAAAGAAAAGGGGGTTGCCCCAGTTGAAGTGCGTGCCATGGTACGATACCCGTGCAGAGCAAACGGTAACATCTCATGCCAGTTCTTGTAGGTGACTGTCATCTTTTGAATGATCTTCTTGATATTTTTGTTCGCAGCTTCGACAACACCGTTCATCTTAGGCCGATAGGGAGATGAATTGTGATGTTGAATCTTGAACTGCTCGCACAGAGCGGTGACCATAGTATTGCTCAAATTTGTACTATTGTCAGTGATGATCCTGTCGGGGATACCATACCGGCATATGAGGTTCTGCTTGATGAAGCGAGCAACCACATTCTTTGTAACGGCGGCGAAGGAAGTTGCTTCGACCCACTTGGTAAAGTAATTAATGGCCACCAGGATAAAACGGTGTCCATTGGATGTTGTAGGCTTGATCTCTCCAATCATGTTGATTCCCCACATCGCGAATGGCAAAGGAGATGTTAAGACATTGAGAGGAACTAGGGGAATATGTACCTTGTCAGCATAGATTTGGCATTTGTGACAAGTAGCGGAATATTGATGACAATCAGCTTCCATGGTAGACCAGTAGTAGCCTGCCCGTAGAATCTTCTTAGCCATCGTATGACCGCTTGAGTGGGTGCCAAAGGTGCCTGTGATACGGTGGGAAAGAACTGACTATTTTTTGGAATGCTGGTTTGCGTTTTGCGTTTTGTTTTCGCAAAATGTTGCGGTAAGCAAGAGTCGCCACCGACTTTTATTTTATCCAACAAGGAAAGGAAAAAAGCATAGAAAAATTCCTTTTTCGAGATATTTCTCGGGTTCGGGGGGTAGATTATAGAAAGGGAAGGTGTTAGTACCCTTTCTATCCGTGATTATCCACGGGCTCTTAGATACTTGCTCAATTGTTTTCAAAATTGGTTTCTTTGTGCTTGTGGGTTTGAAAAAGTTTTTGTTTGAAAACTTCGATTTAACTCTTGCTTCTGTCCTCAAGAGTGTAATGAAGTGTTTTTTTTTGAAAAACTTTGTTCGAAAAGTGTAAGTGTGAAAAAGATTTTGTTTTTTGAAAGAGCAAGTACTTAAGAACCATCTACCTACTCGAAAAATGAATCGTTCTATGTTATCTTCCTTTAGACAATGTTATCCTACTATTGATGAGTAGGTAGCACCGTCGTTGGATTTTAAGGGTCAATTCGATTTGAAGGACATGCGGTCACCAAAGCAATGGTAGGACGCTTTAGTGGTAACCCTAGTGTCTTACATCATTTGTTTTGAGGCAACAATATCTGAGGCAACTGTTTCGAGGCGACTATGATCTTTAGACAAGAGGACGACCTCTAAAGTGACTTATACTTAATGACCGCGTACGAAGGCAACCAAGTGGGGTGTACCCTAAGAGTGCGCATGTGTGAGTGTGTTGTTTTAAATTATTTTGTCTTTGTACATGTTATGGGTGATCTATGTTGATTTTAGGTTAAACATTCATTCTTGTCATGCATTCCTATTATCAAACATCTAACAGTTATAAGTTGCGGAAAGTAAATTGCGGAAATTTAACTAACTATTACAAGGCGTCGGGTATTTACATCGCCAAAGACAAACCCTTAAAGAATAAATAAAGCGATAAAAAAGTAATAAAAGGTCCTATTAGCTATTACAAACCGAGAACAAGTACAATATTGAATAAATAGATCGCGTGCGGAAAATTAAATCAGGCGCAACTTCCAGGGTTATGACCCTTTTTGTTAAAGAAAAGATTTTTTGGTTATTTTTGAATTAAGAAAGAAATTAATCTAAGTTAATTATTAAATTAAATTAAATAATTTAATTAATGAAAATAAATATCTTTGGATTTTTTGTATTTAAAGAAATAAATTAAAATTAATCAATGTTAGTAAAAAACTAATTAAGTCTAATCAATTTAATTATTTACAAAAATATATTAAAGTTACTGTCTAATTAAAGCCTAAATTAATTTAATTAGTATTTGTTAATAAAAAATAAAATACTAAAATTTAATTTAATAAAGAAAATATTTTTTGGTTTTAATTTTATAAAGGAAAAATAAAATTTGATTGGTTAGAAAATAATGAAAATAGTTAAATCAAATAAAAATAAACAAAATAAATAAAAGAAATAGAGAAAGGGTATGGGCCTGAAAAGGAGGTCAGAATAGCAATTCCAAGGCCCATTAAGCGCTGGCCTGGTGGACTTTTTGGATTCCATACGCGTTGGTTGACTGGATTCATGGTAGACCATCAATTTTTGGCCACCAGATTTGGCCTATGGCCATCTGGCCATCAAATACTTGAGGGTGCATGATAGACTCCGCGCTTGGATCAGCACATGATTACCTGAAGAAAAAATGCATTGAGAAATTTGGAGGACCTGGGATTCGAACCCAGGTCCAATTGGTCATTGCCAGCGCTTGCTTCCACTAGACCATTGTGTTTCAATTGTTAGTATATTAAACAATAATAATAATAAGAGAAAATGCGTTATATGCCAGAAAAAAATAAAAATTGCGCGCGTGTTTTTGAATGGCCCACTGGGGAGGCGACACGCCATCATCCCCTACCTCCAAGCACTGTAAAATTTCCTGCGGATTCGGATCTGCAGCTAAATGTGTAGCTCGACCCAAAAATTATTTCCAGGCCATAAAAACGACCCCCAAAGGCATGGTTGGGTTCGTCTCCCTCTCCTGAGTGCAACCATGTCTATCACGAGATCCAATTTCACCTGAAACGCAAATCCCTAAAATCCAACACGAAACCCTAGCCATACTGTTATGAGATTACAGTCCATATAAATCAAATTAAGTATTGCCAAAAGTTTAGAAATCTCATAAGAATCACAAATATGTCTATGATTTGCCAGAATGATGCAAAAATAGAGAGCTATAATTTCGAATACAGGGCCAAGAAACGTGATACTTACAACGCTGTAAAAGGTCGAAAAATGCTTGCTTTTGATCCCAGAAGGTTGAGTGAATACCCAGCAATCGATTGGGATAGCTCTTTGCTTCTGAAAATCTCTCTTGCTATGATTTTTAATTCTCACTTTTTCACCACTTTTTCAAGTTTTTCTTTGCTTGTTCTTGCAGCCTCCAACCCTCAATTTCGTGTGCCTCTCTTGCTTATGTATGATACAAGGTATTAGGGTAACAAATATGGATGGAATCCCTCTAAATCAATGCCTTATGATTTGATTTGATTCATCCTTTAAAGCTTGCCAATTTTGTCAAAAATCCATATTTTTGTACATGATATGCTTGATACGAATTTTGATGATGATCATGATGACAATAAAGACCTGAAACAACCAAAAAGATCTTAGGTAATTAAGGTTTGGATTTTATTTGATTTAATTTGATTTAAAATGAAATAATTCAATGAAAAATCAAATAAAATAATAAAAATAAGATATGGGCTCATGGTTGAAGCTAGGACACGTATGCAATGTGGCAAGTTCAAATCAAGTGGAAAATAATGGGGCCATTTGACAAAATTTGAAGTTTTGGGGATAGTTGACTTTTGGCAATTTTGCAAAAATGCCCAACTTCAACAATGCATAACTTCTTCAATTTTGAACTTTTGGAGGTGTTCTTGGACTTTTTATAAATCTTGATATGTCCTCTAACCAACCCTTTTTGTCTCATCTCATTTTGATATTCCATTCTCAAGTTATAAGTTTTTTCAAAAAAGGTGTTTTTGTTGACTTTCAAAAATGACCTATAATGTCTAAATTTGTAACGTTTTGTGAGTACATTTCTTGATCTTGGGGTGTGAATATGGATTGTAGGAAATTGCATCCTCTTAAAAATGAGCTTTGGATGGGTCATTTATCATAAAGTATGAGAAAGTTATGCTTGGTCAAAGTTGAGTTGACTTTTCCTACAAAACCCTAATTTAGCAACTTTTGAGTCTTGATGAATTTTGAGAAATCCTTGATGAATCATGATCGACCCTTGATCAAATGATGAAATATCCTTCAAAATGATAATGTTGACAAAAAATCTTGAAGTTTGACTGTATTTGGGTCACAGTTGACTTTTGCCCTAACATAGTCGATTTTTGGACCTTTTGAGCATTTGACTGAGCAAACTTCCTCTGCAAGGCTTGAAATTTGTCATGGATGATATTGAGAGGATATTAGGACAATGGAGAGAACTTTAGTTCATTTAGACTCAAGGATCTTGATGCAACACAAAACTCTAATTTGGGGTTGATTGCCTTAGGAGATAGCTTGACTGTCCAACTCTTGAGCAATCTTGAGCCACTTGGAGATTTTTCTTGCAATGTTTGGAGAAATATGAGAGGGCAAATTGTGGGGTACAACAGTGCCATTATGTAATTCGGCCATGATCTGCTCAGCTTCAACCTTGTCCACACAACAGAGTAAGACACAATCAAGATTGCGCTTGTATAGGATACCATTACTCAGAAAGAACTTGGCCGCGAACCTCCTTAAGAACTTTTTATCGTTGACTGAAGCTCCTTCAGGGTATTCTTGTGCTTCGAGATACCTTTTGACATCATGAAACCAAGGTCGGTCCACCACTTCTTCGGTATTAATCTCGTGACAATGTGTCGGTTCGTCCATTCGTTCAATGGTGATTTGAGGTGCCTCATTATCCCAGTTAAGTTTAAACATGGATGACATTGTAGCTAGCGCATCTGCTAGCTGATTCTCTTCTCGCGGGAAGTTCTCGAAGGTGATCTGCTCGAAATGTGGTAACAATGTCAGGACATGTTCTTTGTAAGGGATGGGGTTAGGGTGCTTAGTATCCCACTCTCCTTTGATTTGATTGATAACCAAAGCTTAGTCCCCAAATACAACCAAAGAATTGATTCCCAAGTCAATAGCATCCTTGAGACCAAAGGTACAAGCTTCATACTCGACCATGTTGTTGGTGCAGCTGAAACAGAGTCTAGCAGTGAAAGGTAAATGGCAACCTTCTGGAGAGATAAGTACCGCGCCGATACCGTTGCCAAGTGCGTTGGAGGCACCATCAAAGTACAGAGTCCATCGGGATCCTTGTTCAGGTCCGTCATACGGTCCGTTACCTTTAATGTTGTCCAATGTCAAAATATCCTCGTCGGGGAAGTCAAACCTCATATATTGGTAATCTTCGACGACTTGATGAGCTAGATGGTCAGCTAGTACACTCCCCTTTATAGATTTTTGGGTTGTGTATTGGATATCATACTCAGTCAGGATCATCTGCCATCTAGCGATTCTTCCGGATAAAGCAGGCTTCTCAAAGATGTACTTGATCGGATCCATTTTTGGAGATCAGCAAAGTGGTATGTGTCAACATATACTGCCTTAGCCGGCGAGCAGCCCATACCAAAGCGCAACAAGTTTTCTCGAGCAGTGAGTAGCGAGTCTCACAGTCGGTAAACTTTTTGCTAAGGTAATAAATGGCATGCTCTTTTCGGTCAGACTCGTCATGTTGGCCCAGTATGCACCCCATTGAATTATCCAAAACAGTCAGATACATGATTAGCGGCCTTCCTTCGACGGGTGGCATCAAGATAGGAGGTTCCAGCAAATACTCCTTGATCTTATCGAAAGTAACTTGACAGTCATCGTTCCATTAAACCACCTGATCTTTCTTCAACATCTTGAATATTGGTTCACTAGTAGATGTTAGGTGAGAGATGAACCTTGCAATATAATTTAGGCGTCCTAAGAAACCCCTGATCTCCTTCTCAGTGAGAGGGGCAGGCATTTCTTGTATATCTTTGACTTTAGCAGGATCAACCTCGATGCCTTTGTTACTGACGATGAATACCAAAAGATTACCAGACCTGACTCCGAAAGTGCACTTGCTAGGGTTCAGTCTGAGCTTGTATTCTTTTAACCTGACAAACAGCTTTTGCAGATGGTCGAGGTGTTCTTCTTCTGTCTGTGAACAGACTATCATGTCGTCTACATAGACTTCAATCTCATGATGTATCATGTCATGAAACAAAGCTACCATGGCTCGCTGATAAGTTGCCCCAGTATTCTTCAGTTCGAATGGCATCACTTTATAGCAGAAGGTACCCCACTACGTAACAAACATAGTCTTCTCCATGTCTTCGGGGGCCATTTTGATCTGGTTGTACCCTGAAAATCCGTCCATGAAAGAGAATACCTTGTTGTGATACGGTGGGAGAACTGACTTGAGGTTTTGCGTTTGTGTTTGCAAATGTTTCGGTTTAGCAAGAGTCGCCACTGACTTTTTATTTTATCCAAAGGAAAGGTCAAAAAGCACAGGAAAGACCTTTGAGATGTTTTCTTGGGTTCGGGGGGTATATTATGAAAAGGGAAGGTGCTAGCACCCTTTTCATCCATGGTTATCCATGGGCTCTTAGTTACTCGTTTCACATCATTTGCCTTTGCTTTTCAATTGTTCGAAATGGTGCTTTGTGTGTGTGATTTTGAAAATGTCTTGAAAAAGATGCCTTGTCTAGGCAACCTTTGTAATGATTCTTGTTTGAATATATACAAAGGTGTGTGTCTTTTTTGAAAAGATAATTCAATGTTTTGAAAGTTTGTTTTGAAATTATTTTGAAGTTGTGTTGTGAAGTGTGTTTGAAAATGGCAAGGATGTTTTACAAGATTTTTGATCAAGTAACTAAGAGTTGTCTACCCTATTTTACTCAAAAATATTTCTTATGTTTTAACCCTTTTAACAGTGTTGTTTCACCATCGTATTTGGTTAAGAACCTTGTGTTAGGATGTTAAAAGGGACAGGCGCGGGTCATCGTATACAATCATTGAAGGCAACTTGTGAGACGCTCTAGCAATTTTGTAAGGGACGAGATCGTTTTATCGATGGCAACATTGAGGGTCATCGAGGGACTACGATCTTTGTTTATAGAAGGGACATTTGCTAGAGTGTCTCATACTCGAGGGACATGATTTCATTTCCGAGGCAACAAGCGAGGTTACCCTAGAGGTGCAAGTGTGAATTGTGTATTGATTATCATGTATTTATCTTGTATTAAGTCATCTAGCGGTTGATTTTGAATCTTCGCATACAAACCCTAATTACTATACAGTATATGGAAAGCGATAAATTGCGGGAATTTAAAGTCTAAGTTATTACAAATAAGTATCCGGGGACGGGGGTGCAAATGTTTACAAATGGGGATGAGTCTTATCAGAATAATAATGTCCGAGTATTATGTTACAACCAGATTGAATCGACGCAATTCAAATATAAAAAATGTGACAAAGTGTAAGATAATGGAAATCAAAGAAGTATGAGATGCGTGTATTTATTTACAAATGATCAAATAAAATATTAACCTAAAAAGATTAAGTATAATTATTATTTTCTTGTATTTTTGTTAATGTTTTTAGAAATTTATATAAAAAGATTAATTGAACCAAGTATTCTTTTATATTTAAAATTTATTATATAAATATTAAAGAAAATGTATCAAAACAAACTTTTATTTATTATTTCTTTTTTACTATTAATAAAACAAAAGTTATTTTAGAATAAATAGAAAGAAAAGTATTAATTTTTCTAAACAAAAGTAAATTAATTAGAAAGCTTGAATATTAATTAAGAAGAAATGAAAGGGAAAGATGATGGGCCTTATATTTTGTGGCTTGGCCCAAATCAAAATAAGAATTAAGGAGAATAAGGGGGGTGCGCGTTAGAAAGCATCTGGGCTTAGGGGTTTTATGGCTTGGGCAGAGGCCCATGATGTTTGAACAAATTTGTCTAGGGTTTGCGCCTCACGTTTTCAGAACTAGGGTTTGCTTTGTACAGCGGCACTCCTCTCCTCTCGTCTTCGTCCTCTTCGTCTCTCTCAAACCATGGGGCTTTTGATTCCTCTCTCTAAGCTTTCAGTCGCCAGAGCACTACCTCCACCCTCTCCCCTCCGTGACTACACAGGGCGGTGATTTGAAAGGTAACAAATTCGTTCTAAGCGCGTTTTAGGGTTTAGGTTTTACTCTTGCATGTTATCATTTTAAAAAGCTTTAACCTTTGATGTTTATGATATGGTGATGTAGAAAAAAAAAGAGGGAAACTGATACCTTGGTGGCTTCGTCTCTGGGGAATGGACGGAGGGTCGGAATGGCGGTGCTCTCGGTGGCTGGAAGAGGAGGAGCGTGATGATGATGCTAGCTCACCTTTCCGGTATCTCTGTATCTTTCTCTTTGAATCGCTTTAAGATGATGTATACTTTGAAAACTCTATATCAATATGCTTCTGAATCTTCTCTTCTTCTTCTCTTTTGCTATGTTAGTGATGATCAAGTCTGAAACATTGCTTTTGATATGTTTTTCTTTGTTGGCTTGTTGATTTGAATCTTAATGATGAACTCTGTTTGTTTTTTTGGTTATTGGCTACTGACTATTGATGATGAAACTCATGTTCTGAGACTTCTTGGTTGTTTCTGATTTGTTTATCGCTTCTGCATCTTTCTTCTTCTTTGAATACCTTGTTTATTCTGTGATAAACATGTGTATTCTGAAAAAGGACTTATTGTTAGCTTGGATTTGAGTTTGATATGCAGGCTATAAGTTTTGATTTGGCAGTTTGATGAACTTTAGACAGGCTTGTTGTGCTTGCTTGACAGGCTCATGTGATTTGTGGTTTTTTTTATGGTTTTAGTGTTTTGTTTGTTGGAAGCAAGCTTATGCAGTTTGTTTGTTGGAAGCAAGCTTATGCAGTTTGTTTGTCTATAGTGTTTTTGATCTTTTGGTAAGGCAGGTTGTCTTACTTCTGGCTTTGGAAGGCAGGTTTGAGACTTTTGTTAAGCCTGTTTGAATGGTTTTTAAAGCAGGTTGTCTTGTTATGCTTGTGTTTACAAGAAGTTTGATAACTTGCAGGCTTGGTCACTTGCAGTTTTCACAGGTTTGAGTGGTTTGAGTTTTTGCAGGTTTGAAAGCAGGTTTGATTTTTGGCTGTTTTGCAAGTTTTGATAACTTGCAGTTATGCAGGCCACAGGTTTGGTGTTTTGGTAAGGCAGGTTGTCTTGCCTTTGTAGGTTTGCTATTTTTTGTGAGGCCTGTTTGAATGGTTTGTGAGGCCTGGTTGTTATGCTTGTGTTTACAAGCAGTTTGATAACTTGCAGGTTGTGTTTTCGTTGTGCAAGTTTGTATGGTTCTGAGGCAGTTTTTGCTTCTAGTTTGCTTTCAGTTGCAGTTTGTGGCTCTCTCTCTCTCTCTGAACTGTTAAAACTGTTATATTTATTTTCTTTCTCATTGCTTTTGTACAGCCTGCCAAACTGCAAAACCTACTTCACTCTCTCTTTCTCTCTCCACAAAGCATTTTTAAATTGCTTATTATATCTTTATTCTGAAAAGTTTTGTTGGCCAGAACATGATGAGATGTTTTGACAAGCCTGCTTGCTTGTATCTTGGTTCTTCTCCTGCATTCTGTACTTTCTTCCAGATTTCCTGCATTGTTCTTTTTGATAGCTTGTGTACAGTTTTTCTGTTTTGACAGCTTGTGTACTTGGTTTGGACAACTTTGTGTACTTAGTTTGCTTTTGTGCAACTTGGTTTGCTTTTGGTTGACTAATGCAATTTGTTGTTCAGTTTGACATTATGCAGCCTTGTGCCTTCTTTGTGTGCAGCCTTGTGCCTTGTATCTTGGCATTTAATTGATTGTATGCTTTGCAAATTATTTTACTTTCCTCTTTGTGAACCAAGAAGAGAAATCTTCTTGTGATTTGCAAAGAGGACGAGTAAAACATGATGAAACCAAAAAACAATCTGATTTCGGCCAACAAGCTTTAATGATGACTTTATATTTATCTGCTTGAAAATGCTTTTCAATTTAACTGCACTGATTTCTTTTTCTGTCTTTGCAGGTAAATACCAGTTGGATAATGGAAGAAGCAGTAGAAGATCAAAGATTCCAAGAGATTTTAGGCTTTTAGATTTATTTTCTTTTCATTTATTATAATAAACATTATTGTAAACATTGTAAATTATAAATTTACAATATTCGAATAACATTTGAAACGATATTTGAAATAAATAAATAAAAGTCTTTGTCAAATATTTCATTCTTTCTTTTGCACTGTCTATTTAATTATTTAAATCTCTTGAATTAAAATAAATGGAAATGTATCCCAATAACTTTAATCCAGATGAAATAAATAATCAACAAACTTTGTCGTCTCGCAATCTCGCATTAATCACAATACGTCTGGCATTCCAACTAATCATATGCTTTGTACAGTTAAACAAACAAACAAACATTCCACACACCTTTCACTTCACTGATCAAACCAATGCCTTAAAGTTTCAAACACAAGCCTCAGCTATTATCCTAGATGTTTAGGTTTTTGAGAAACAAATAGCAATCTTGAACAAGCGTAAAAATAATGTATTAGTTAATTGAAATACTGTGGATTCAATTTTTTCTAAGAAATGCGTGCGCAAACCATAATCCTAGATTATTGTCAAAGAAACGTCTGCTTGATCAATTCCTGAGCTAATATCAACAAAAATCAGTGGAAACCCTAATTCTGGATTTACTGTCAAAGAAAAGTCTGTTTGGCAGATTCTTGAGCCAATCTCAACAAAAATCAGTGAAAACCCTAATTCTGGATTTACTGCTAAAGAAAAGTTTGTTTGACCGATTCTTGGGCCAATCTTGAAAGATCAGGGAAAACCCTGAAGTTGTGATTTCTTATGAAAAAGGGAGGGAAAATTTTGGGGTACAACAGTTGCCCTTGTTCAATCTTCTTGAACCTGAAGAGTTAGATTGGAGAGTTTGCCTTTCGCGACTCGAAGGTAAAAGATGATTGGACACTAGAGTTCCCAAAAATTTGCACTCGTCAAAGCATAGTTGAGGAATGGGCTTAAAGATGCCATTTGGAGATGTGACAGAATCTTGTCGGTGATGGTCTTAAAGATGCCATCCAAGAATGTTTGTTGAACTGTATGTCGTAGGTGAGTGGGTGAGTATCAGAAAGGTATCCATGTTTGGAACATCTCTGAGCTGGGGGTCTGAACAAGCGATAGATTGACATCTGTGTTTGGAGAATCCGTAAACTGTTTTTAGAAGTTGAATCTGAACAAGCGATAGATTAACATCCGTGCTTGGAGAATCCGTAAACTGTTTTCAGAAGTTGAGTCTGAACAAGCGATAGATTAACATCCGTGTTTGGAGAATCCGTAAACTGTTTTCAGAAGTTGAGGTCTGTATGAGTAGCAGAATGACTTCCGTGTTTGGAGTGTATCTGAGACTGTAACTGAGATCTGAGGGTTGAATCTGAATGAGAGATAGAATGGTGGCCGTGTCTGGCGTGTATCCGAGTTGTAACTGTATTTGAATTTTGAATGAATATCAGAATGACTGCCGCGTCTGGAGTGTATCCGTACTGTAACTGGGATCTGAATAAGTGACAGGATGACTTCCGTGGCGACTGCACTGGGGGAATCAAACTGCTGGTGTAAAGGCCAGAACAACATTCGTGTTTGGAGCGTATCTGAACTTGTAGTTGATAGTTGAATCTGAATGAGAGATAGAATGGCTACCATGTCTGGGGTGTATCCATACTATATCTGAATAATTGTTAATGATAGCCTTTTAATCTTATCCTGAAAAGGGTAAAATGTTAGCTAAAACACGAAGTTATGTTGCATGATATGTATGATGCAGTGAATTGTACTTCATCAATGTTTATGATATGGATGTAATGGATGTGCATGTAAGTTGAGTAATTGTCTTGCTGAGGAAAATAAATCCTGGATAATGAAATCTTTGACTGCTACCGGGGAAAGTAAATCCTTGACTGCTGGTGGGGATTGAAAATCCTTTTATCGTTGAAAATGAGAAGTCCTGGGACCACTGTTGGGGAAATCAGGAGTTTGGGTTGTATGCCAATCTACTGGGGATTCCTGTTTTGAGGAGATCTTCACTGGGGATGGTGAATACTCTATGAGGTACTGAGAATGAGAGTCTTCATTCTGCTTGGGGAATAAGAACTCTGTGGGGAATAACCACTCTGATAAAAATTAGTTATCCTGTTGGAGAGTAAAACTCAGGATTCTGGAGAAAGTTTATTCCTGTCTGGGAGAAGTTCAGGTTTAGGTTGTATGTCGCTTTAAGAATGAGAAATTTCATTCTGTCGGGAATATCAGCAATTTAGATGTTATACCACTTTGAGAAATGAGAATCTTCATTCTGTCGGGAATATCAGGAGGTTGGGTGTATGCCAATCTACTGGGGAAGCCAAAATGAGAATCTTCATTCAGGTATTGGGTCATAAGATTGGGTGTATACCAATCTTCTGAGGTTTCAAGAATGAGAGTCTTCATTATGTTAAGGGTCAGGAGGTTGGGAGTATACCAATCTCTTGAGGTTTCAAGGATGAGAATCTTCATTCTGTTAAGGGTCAGGAGGTTGGGAGTATACCAATCTCTTGAGGTTTCAAGGATGAGAATCTTCATTCTGTTAAGGGTCAGGAGGTTGGGAGTATACCAATCACTTGAGGTTTCAAGGATGAGAATCTTCATTCTGTTAAGGGCCAGGAGGTTGGGAGTATACCAATCTCTTGAGGTTTCAAGGATGAGAATCTTCATTCTGTTAAGGGCCAGGAGGTTGGGAGTATACCAATCTCTTGAGGTTTCAAGGATGAGAATCTTCATTCTGTTAAGGGTCAGGAGGTTGGGAGTATACCAATCTTCTGAGGTTTCAAGGATGAGAATCTTCATTCTGTTAAGGGTCGGGAGGTTGGGAGTATACCAATCTTCTGAGGTTTCAAGGATGAGAATCTTCATTCTGTTAAGGGTCAGGAGGTTGGGAGTATACCAATCTTCTGAAGTTTTAAGGATGAGAATCTTCATTCTATTAAGGGTCAGGAAGTTGGGAGTATACCAATCTTCTGAGGTTTCAAGGATGAGAATCTTCATTCTTGAGAGAAACAGATTTTTTGTGAGCTTCAGTTGTCCGTTATTCTGTTGGTGGCTGTAACTTCCAACAGGTGATGACGGAAATTTTTAACGACCGTGAATTCCAACAGGTGATGAAGGAATTTTTGATGACGACCGTAACTTCCAACAGGTGATGAAGGAAATTTTGAACGACTGTGGCTTCCAACAGGTGATGAAGGAATTTTTGATGACGACCGTAACTTCCAGCAGGTGATGAAGGAAATTTTTAACGACCGTGCAACTTGGAATGTAATTTGTTTTGGAGAATAAATCCTTGATAAATGTTGGGGAAATAAACCCATGACTGCATGTCTGCTAGAGAGGTGATAAACTTCTCGAGGACGCTTGAATTTCTTTTAAGAAAGATCTTGGAGAGATTCGTCACTGCCCCTAGTATCAGATGTTTGTGGTATTGCCAGGAAACTTGGACTATACGTAACCCTTTGATGAGATTGGCGTTTAAATGCCCCAAGTGATGGTGAGGGAGACTTTCCCCAGGTTATCCTGCAATTGAGAGATTTCTTGAAATCTTGACTGGACTGCCCCAGGTTCACTGAACTTTGAAAGATTTGTTGAAATCTTGACTGGACTGCCCCAGGTTTACTGGACAATACCATATCAAATCCCCTTTTGTTGATAGGAGATTTTTGTAACGGAAGTGTCATCCCACTTGAAGTGATTTTATTCACCGAGAGAGCTTTCGTTCCTCCGAACATTCACTGTTGTGAATTTCTTCGCTGTCAAACAAATAAACATGTGCAAACAATGATATTTAAATAATGCAAAGTTTATGCTTGTCTCGAAGTTTTGAAAAATGCGTTTCTTAGCAGAAAACTTTTTATAAGACAAATTCAACACAAGATTTAGGGCAAAGCCTTAC
The DNA here is from genome assembly GCA_948472305.1 of Vicia faba. NCBI lineage: Eukaryota > Viridiplantae > Streptophyta > Magnoliopsida > Fabales > Fabaceae > Vicia > Vicia faba. The sequence goes on from CATIWC010001948.1 coordinate 56,916, forward strand.
AGGAGTCAGGATACCTTTTGTAACAGTATGCTTTCGAACTAACCCATGCTTCAATTAGGACTTTCGAAGGGTTGTAACGTGGCTTGGTTCACGATTTAAGAAACAAAGGATAAAGGCTCAAAGTATATTTGTACCCACCCACTTTTCGTGATGTCCTTCAATCCTATACCCAGTTAATTGTGCGTCGAACTCTATTCGAATTTGGAACGACATTTCGGTGATGGTCCACATAAGTTGAATTTTATGGAAGGCAGTCATCATTTTTGCAACATTTTTTATGTTGTTGAGGATTTGTAATGACCTTTTTCTTTTGATTCGTTATCCCTAATTTTTGCCTGACTGTTCTTGTTTTCGAGATTACAGTTAGCGGGATGCCCCAGCTTTCTTAAGCCTCTTTTATAGGTTTTGGCTTAGTGGGCTTTTCTCTTTTGAGAGGTAATGACTTCCTATGAGATAAGGAACCATCACTGTCTTTTGGTTCCAAAGGAACGTTTTTGATATCATTCGTTGTATTATGAACTGAGAGTTTGCGACTTCCATGCGTATCTTTTGAGTTAACTGAGAGACTATCCTGCCCCGGGTTTTAATCAAAGGTTTCAATTTGTGTTTAAAACAGAAAACTCCTACTTCTTTGGCTCGAAGGGGGTTGACTAGGGATTATCTTCCTTATAACTCCAGTGTTTAGGGTTTGAAAGAAACACTTGTACATCGTCAGTAAGGTCTGTTCAAAAGCATGCTGTATGAGATTATGGTATTGTTTCGTCATCCTCCATCTAAAGGCTTGTAGCTTTTTTTATCAAGAGTTAAATATCATAAAGAAAGTAGGAAGCATAAGAATAGTGAAAACGAATGGATGAATTCAAGACAAACATATGCAATGCATTAATGAAACAGAGTTTGACATCAACAGATAATTGTTTGAATAACAAAAGAAATTACAACTTGAAAATTCAAATGGAACGAAAGTCTCTCAGTTCGAGGTTTGTCATTTCAGGTGGAGAACCCTTAGCGGAAGATTTTCATCTCGCCATCCGGCATGAATTCCAGCACTCTGTCGTCAATCAAGTCTTGGATCTTGTTTTTCAAAGCCCAACAGTCATCGGTGTCATGTCCAGGACTATGGGAGTGGTATACGCAAAACGCGTCAGGGTGATAGCTAGGAGTAGAGGTATTGGGCTTCTGAATAGGATCCCTTAAAGCTAGCAGATTAACCTCCAACAAGCGTTTCAGTATTAGAGATGATGGTATGTTGGTCTCAGTAAACTGTCTTCCAGACGTATTTTGCTTACGCCGATTACCCCGTTGACGCTGGCGAGGTTGTTGATGGGCTTGTGACTCCGAGGCAAGTTGGGGAGCTTTTCCCTTGTCTTCTTGTCTCAAAGGAGGTTGAATGATGACTTGATCTTCAACCCTAGTTGTTTCTCCCACTTGGTTATCTCGAAGCAGTCTGTTGACGAGAACCCTGAGCTCCTCTTGTCTTTGAGCCAGGTCTTGAATGAGAGCCATCTGACCCACCAGTTTTCCCATCATATGGATCTTCATTGTGGCCAGCTCAAACTGTAGTTCTTCCAACTGATCATTCCTGACACTGCCTGAATTCCCTAGGACCATGCCCCTAGTGAGGAGAGCATTCACTTCTTCTTGCCCCTGGGACAGGTTCAAGAACATTTCTTGAAGTTGAGCATTTTGATCCTGGATATCTTTGACAGTCCTCTCTAGAGCCATCTCTACTGAAATAAACAGTAGGAGAATAAGGAAACCTGAAAAGGAAAACCTGTTATAATGCATGATATGTGGATGCATGTTTTCAAGAATCTCTCGGGGTAAACACAAGAGAAATGTTAGAGATTGAACTTCGATCAACATCTTTGATTGGAGAGCTTTGTATCAGTGGATGTCTCTCCACGAGAATCAAGCTCACCATGTCGAGTGGGTCATAGCCCCTGATTCAAGTTGTTGTACTTGATCTTTGACCGCATTTGTTTAGAGGAAAATGAAACTTCTTGCCCTTTGGTAGACGTCTGGTTCAACGTGACCCTGCATCAAAAGACCCTTGAGATCCTTGAAATGGTTATTGAAAATGCTATGGTATGATGTTATGTTGTTATGTATATGTATATACAAGTAATTATATTCACACAAAGCAAACAAGTCCTTAGGCTTAGGCTTGCATGGGGTTTGTAGGTAAGTACCCTCTTGAAGTTAGTTGGCTCAACCTGTCCTAAGATAGAAACCGGGTTCTAAAGAGCTCAATATCACTGGATTATTTTCTAGGTTCATTGTTTTGGTTTAGCCACTTAACTGGCGACCAAAATATTCCAAGAAAACAATCCTCAATGAGTGTAGTATCGAGTATCTACCAACTTCGGATTGCACCAAAGTCGGTCATCTCACTACCCCTAAAAAGGCCAAGATGATCAAGTAAGGTTCTAAGAGTTCGTTAGTGCTTCACGACATCACTCAGCGGCCCTGTATTCGCTTTGATTAACTCAAAGGCTACCGGTACCCACAAATATGTCACACTAATGTAGCTACTGCTTCAACCATGTCGGTATACCCCGCACAGTTCCCTCACAGTTTATTGCTACTTACCTAAAAGGTGCCCCTAAATTCGGGTGTAGGATTTAAAACAAACCCAAACAAGGAACCCCAAAAAGTAAAGCAATCAAAAGCAATCAAGGTAAGCATGTAAAGGTGATCTAAAACCCTAAGGTAACCCCACTTTTAAAATACTTCCCCAGCAGAGTCGCCAGTTCTGTGATACGGTGGGAGAACTGACTTGAGGTTTTGCGTTTGTGTTCACAAATGTTTCGGTTTAGCAAGAGTCGCCACCGACTTTTTATTTTATCCAAAGGAAAGGTCAAAAAGCACAGGAAAGACCTTTGAGATGTTTTCTTGGGTTCAGGGGGTAGATTATGAAAAGGGAAGGTGCTAGCACCCTTTTCATCCATGGTTATCCATGGGCTCTTAGTTACTCGTTTCAGATCACTTGCCTTTGCTTTTCAATTGTTCGAAATGGTGCTTTGTGTGTGTGATTTTGAAAATGTCTTGAAAAAGATGCCTTGTCTAGGCAACCTTTGTAATGATTCTTGTTTGAATATATACAAAGGTGTGTGTCTTTTTTGAAAAGATAATTCAATGTTTTGAAAGTTTGTTTTGAAATTATTTTGACGTTGTGTTGTGAAGTGTGTTTGAAAATGGCAAGGATGTTTTGCAAGATTTTTGATCAAGTAACTAAGAGTTGTCTACCCTATTTTACTCAAAAATATTTCTTATGTTTTGACCCTTTTAGCAGTGTTGTTTCACCATTGTATTTGGTGAACAACCTTGCGTTAGGATGTTAAATGGGACAGGCGCGGGTCATCGTATACAATCATTGAAGGCAACTTGTGAGACGCTCTAGCAATTTTGTAAGGGACGAGATCATTTTATCGAAGGCAACATCGAGGGTCATCAAGGGACTATGATCTTTGTTTATCGAAGAGACATTTGCTAGAGTGTCTCATACTCGAGGGACATGATTGCATTTCCGAGGCAACAAGCGAGGTTACCCTAGAGGTGAAAGTGTGAATTGTGTATTGATTATCATGTATTTATCTTGTATTAGGTCATCTAGCGGTTGATTTTGAATCTTCGCATACAAACCCTAATTACTATACAGTATATGGAAAGCGATAAATTGCGGGAATTTAAAGTCTAAGTTATTACAAATAAGTATCCGGGGACGGGGGTACAAATGTTTACAAATGGGGATGAGTCTTATCAGAATAATAATGTCCAAGTATTATGTTACAACGAGATTGAATCGACGCAATTCAAATATAAAAAATATGACAAAGTGTAAGATAATGGAAATCAAAGAAGTATGAGATGCGTGTATTTATTTACAAATGATCAAAAAAAATATTAACCTAAAAAGATTAAGTATAATTATTATTTTCTTGTATTTTTGTTAATGTTTTTAGAAATTTATATAAAAAGATTAATTGAACCAAGTATTCTTTTATATTTAAAATTTATTATATAAATATTAAAGAAAATGTATCAAAACAAACTTTTATTTATTATTTCTTTATTACTATTAATAAAACAAAAGTTATTTTAGAATAAATAGAAAGAAAAGTATTAATTTTTCTAAACAAAAGTAAATTAATTAGAAAGCTTGAATATTAATTAAGAAGAAATGAAAGGGAAAGATGATGGGCCTTATGTTTTGTGGCTTGGCCCAAATGAAAACAAGAAGAAGAATAAGGAGGGTGCGCGTTAGAAAGCATCTGGGCTTAGGGGTTTTGTGGCTTGGGCAGAGGCCCATGATGTTTGAACAAGTTTGTCTAGGGTTTGTGCCTCACGTTTTCAGAACTAGGGTTTGCTTTGTACAGCGGCGTTCCTCTCCTCTCCTCTTCGTCCTCTTCGTCTCTCTCAAACCATGGGGCTTTTGATTCCTCTCTCCAAGCTTCCAGTCGCCAGAGCACTACCTCCACCCTCTCCCCTCCGTGACTATACAGGGCAACGATTTGAAAGGTAACAAATTCGTTCTAAGCGCGTTTTAGGGTTTAGGTTTTACTCTTGCATGTTATCGTTTTACAAATCTTTAACCTTTGATGTTTATGATATGGTGATGTAGAAAAAAAAAAGAGGGAAACGAATACCTTGGTGGCTTCGTCTCTGGGGAATGGACGGAGGGTCAGAATGGCGGTGCTCTCGGTGGCTGGAAGAGGAGGAGCGTGATGATGATGCTAGCTCACCTTTCTGGTATCTCTGTATCTTTATCTTTGAATCGTTTGATGATGATGTATACTCTAAAAACTATATATCAATCTGCTTCTGAATCTTCTCTTCTTCTTCTCTTTTGCTATGTTAGTGATGATCAAGTCTGAAACATTGCTTTTGATATGTTTTTCTTTGTTGGCTTGTTGATTTGAATCTTAATGATGAACTCTGTTTGTTTTTTTGGTTATTGGCTACTGACTGTTGATGATGAAACTCATGTTCTGAGACTTCTTAGTTGTTTCTGATTCGTTTATCGCTTCTGCATCTTTCTTCTTCTTTGAATACCTTGTTTATTCTGTGATAAACATGTGTATTCTGAAAAAGGACTTGTTGTTAGCTTGGATTTGAGTTTGATATGCAGGCTGTAAGTTTTGATTTGGCAGTTTGAGAACTTTAGACAGGCTTGTTGTGCTTGCTTGACATGCTCATGTGATTTGTGGTTTTTTTATGGTTTTAGTGTTTTGTTTGTTGGAAGCAAGCTTATGCAGTTTGTTTGTTGGAAGCAAGCTTATGCAGTTTGTTTGTCTATAGTGTTTTTGATCTTTTGGTAAGGAAGGTTGTCTTACTTCTGGCTTTGGAAGGCAGGTTTGAGACTTTTGTTAAGCCTGTTTGAATGGTTTTGAAAGCAGGCTATCTTGTTATGCTTGTGTTTACAAGCAGTTTGATAACTTGCAGGCTTGGTCACTTGCAGTTTTTGCAGGTTTGAGTGGTTTGAGTTTTTGCAGGTTTGAAAGTAGGTTTGATTTTAGGCAGTTTTGCAAGTTTTGATAACTTGCAGTTATGCAGGCCACAGGTTTGGTGTTTTGGTAAGGCAGGTTGTCTTGCCTTTGCAGGTTTTCTATTTTTTGTGAGGCCTGTTTGAATGTTTTGTGAGGCCTGGTTGTTATACTTGTGTTTACAAGCAGTTTGATAACTTGCAGGTTGTGTTTTCGTTGTGCAAGTTTGTATGGTTCTGAGGCAGTTTTTGCTTCTGGTTTGCTTTCAGTTGCAGTTTGTGGCTCTCTCTCTCTGAACTGTTAAAACTGTTATATTTATTTTCTTTCTCATTACTTTTGTACAGCCTGCCAAACTGCAAAACCTACTTCACTCTCTCTTTCTCTCTCCATAAAGCATTTTTAAATTGCTTATTATATCTTTATTCTGAAAAGTTTTGTTGGCCAGAACATGATGAGATGTTTTGACAAGCCTGCTTGCTTGTATCTTGGTTCTTCTCCTACATTCTGTACTTTCTTCCAGATTTCCTGCATTGTTCTTTTTGATAGCTTGTGTATAGTTTTTCTGTTTTGACAGCTTGTGTACTTGGTTTGGACAGCTTTGTGTACTTAGTTTGCTTTTGTGCAACTTGGTTTGCTTTTGGTTGACTAATGCAATTTGTTGTTCAGTTTGACATTGTGCAGCCTTGTGCCTTCTTTGTGTGCATCCTTGTGCCTTGTATCTTTGCATTTAATTGATTGTATGCTTTGCAAATTATTTTACTTTCCTCTTTGTGAACCAAGAAGAGAAATCTTCTTGTGATTTGCAAAGAGGACGAGTAAAACATGATGAAACCAAAAAACAATCTGATTCCGGCCAACAAGCTTTAATGATGACTTTATATTTATCTGCTTGAAAATGCTTTTCAATTTAACTACACTGATTTCTTTTTTTGTCTTTGCAGGTAAATACCAGTTGGATAATGGAAGAAGCAGTAGAAGATCAAAGATTCCAAGAGATTTTAGGCTTTTAGATTTATTTTCTTTTCATTTATTGTAATAAACATTATTGTAAACATTGTAAATTATAAATTTACAATATTCGAATAACATTTGTAACGATATTTGAAATAAATAAATAAAAGTCTTTGTCAAATATTCCATTCTTTCTTTTGCACTGTCTATTTAATTATTTAAATCTCTTGAATTAAAATAAATGGAAATGTATCCCAATAACTTTAATCCAGATGAAATAAATAATCAACAAACTTTGCCGTCTCGCAATCTCGCATTAATCACAATACGTCTGGCATTCCAACTAATCATATGCTTTGTACAGTTAAACAAACAAACATTCCACACACCTTTCACTTCACTGATCAAACCAATGCCTTAAAGTTTCAAACAAAAGTCTCAGCTCCTATCCCAGATGTTTAGGTTTTTGAGAAACAAACAGCAATCTTGAACAAGCGTAAAAATAATGTAACAGTCAATTGAAATACCGTGGATTCAATTTTTTCTGGGAAATGCGTGCGCAAACCCTAATCCTGGATTATTGTCAAAGAAACGTCTGCTTGATCAATTCCTGAGCCAATCTCAACAAAAATCAGTGGAAACCCTAATTCTGGATTTACTGTCAAAGAAAAGTCTGTTTGACCGATTCTTGAGCCAATCTCAACAAAAAACAGTGAAACCCCTAATTTTGGATTTACTGCCAAAGAAAAGTCTATTTGACCGATTCTTGGGCCAATTTGAAAGATGAGGGAAAACCCTGAAGTTGTGATTTCTTGTGAAAAAGGGAGGGCAAATTTTGGGGTACAACACTTTTGTTGAGCTGTGTTGTCAACCAAGATGTCAATGTGTGGTAGTGGAAAATCATCTTTAGGGCTAGCCCTGTTTAAGTCTCTGTAGTCCACACACATTCTGATTTTGTCGTCCTTCTTAGGCACGGGCACAATGTTAGCAACCCATTGTGGATAGGAAGTAACAGCCAGAAAGCCAGCATTGAACTGCTTCATCACTTCAGCTTTGATCTTTTCAGACATGTCAGGCCTCATTCGGCAGACTTTCTGTTTGATTGGTGGACAGTCTTCTCTTGTAGGGAGACGGTGAACCACAATATCTGTATCCAGTCCTGACATGTCTTCATAGGACCAGGCGAAGATCTCAACATATTCATTCAACAGCTGAAGTAAGCGCTCTTTGACACTTGGCTCCAGGTTGGCACCCACTTTAACCTCTTTTCTGTCTTCGGTAGTACCCAAATTGATAGTCTCTAACAACTCTTCATGGGGCAGAATAGCCCTTTCTTCTTGTTGCAAAAGTCTAGCCAACTCTCCAGGCACTTCACAGTCTTCATCACCTTCGTACTCGGCATGATTGACCAGATCGTCAGAGTCACTGAAGGCCATAGCAGAATTGTTACCCATGGAATCCGGAGTGGATGGGTACCTGCATTTTGTGAGTGTGGGTGTGTGTAAGGGATAGCCACCTTTAAACAAAATAAAATGTAAAAAGAAATAAAATGAACACAAAAGTTTATATATGAAAACATCCATGATTCATTAAAAATGGCATATGAAAATGAAGAATCAAAACCCTTACAAATGGACCTATATGCCCCGGGTAAGGCATAAGGCGAAAAGAGTGTACGAATTGTTTAATAATTATTACAGACCAAACAGGAAATGTTCAAAAGATAAATTATTGATTGATGAAAGTAATGGGAACAAAGTCTTTCGCCTCCCAGTTGTTCAGTCCTCCTTCAATAGTTAGAAATATCCAGTCTTCAAAATTGCTTCCTTCTTCATCATCCTCTAAAGCATGAACTCCATGACGAGTGATTTTCAGTGGCGGTCCTCCAGCCCGGGAGCGACGCACAGCTTTCTGGCTAGCAGCAGTGAAACCCAATCCAAACTTATCTGTCTTATAAGGAAAATCTGGCAGTTGACCCCATATTGTGCTTCCTCCTTCCTTGACTACAGCCTCTGCATCTTTAAGGGATGACATTCGGGACACAGGTTTGGTAATGATGGGCACATCAGTCATTGCCTTGGCTACCGCAACCTCAGGAGAAACCTCTTCAAAGTGTTGGAAATGTGTTTCTATGAATTCACCATCTAACTCCACGTAGCGGAAAGAGTTAAGGTGTCTTATCATATACTCCTCCTCACCATGAACTATTATGATCTTACCCTGGACTGGGTACTTGAGCATCTGGTGTAGAGAAGAAGTGACTGCCCCAGCGTTGTGGATCCATGGCCTTCCTAATAAACATGAATATGAAGGAAGGATGTCCATCACATAAAATGTAGAATTGAAAATTTTCGTTAATTGGGATGTCCACTTCTCCGTGAACCATCCGCTTAGAACCATCGAAGGCTTTAACAATGATATTACTAGGCTTTAAGGTCAAACCTTCATAGTCTAGCCTGTCCAATGCTTTCTTTGGTAGGACATTTAAAGATGAACCAGTATCAACCAGAACATGAGCAAGTGTGGTCCCTCTGCACTCTACCGAAACATGCAACGCATCATTATGCTTTCTTCCCTTAGATGTTAGATCGGCATCAGAAAAGCCAAGACCATTTTCGGCTGTAAGGCTAGCCACACACTCTTGAAACTGATCCACAGAATTTTCTTGAGGCACGTGCGCCGTCTTCAGGAATTTGATCAAGGCTTTGGCATGAGCCTCGGAGCAGAGCAATAGAGCCATCATAGAGATTTTTGAAGGGGTTTGCCCCAGCTGCTCTACGACATCATAGTTGCTTTTCTTAATTATCTTTAAAATCTCCTCCATTTCCTTCTGGGTGGTCTCGAGGATAACCAAAGTCTGAGCCCTCGTCCTGACGGGCGCTTTTAGATCCCCTTACCTTTATCAGCAGTAATAGCAGAGGGTACAACTTCGGGAGTAACAATTTCTTCAATCACTGGACTTCGCACAGATATCTTGACAGGCACAGGAGCACTTGAGGGTCCGAAGACTGCCCTTGGAGGAGCAATCTCTGGAGAGAATATTCTTCTGCTACGAGTTATCTTACTTGTCCCTGCAATATTTCCTATATCAGGAGTTTCTTCATCGAAACTTTCTTCGACTGATTTGATCTGCTTAACACCATGGTAGAAAATCTCTCCTCCATAATTCCATGGTATCGTCTTGTTGGACTTATATGGGATAGGTCCTGGCATGGTAATCTTCAACGGTACAAACTTTGGATCTTAACAGGCCTTTTGCTGGTCTTGGAAAGATTGTCGGAAATGGTGATTATAGCAATATCATTGATTGGAGTAACAGGAGTAACAGGAGTAATAGTAGCAACAGGAGTTTTCTGAAAGAGGATCTCTTGAGTATCCATCAGGCATTGGATGCCTGATTTCAACAGCGGACACTCGGATTGCAAGGTTGAACAAAAGTAACAATCTTTTTCACAGCCTGGGAAAATCCAGGCTTTCAACAGATTCATCTTGATCATTGGCAATGGAGTCATTAAGTCATTAATAGCGGTAACATGAAGATCTTCTACAATAGCATAGACATTATGACCATGTTTTGGCATAGGAGCGGATATCACATTAGGTTTTTCGGGGGCATCAAACTCTACCTCCTTGGCATCTATTAAATCTTGGATCTTTTTTTTAAGGGCCCAACAATTGTTGGTGCCATGCCCCACACTGTCCGAATGATATGCACATTTTGCATTTGAATGATAATAGGGAGAAGAGGTATTTGGGTTTTTTGGCGCTTCTTTCAAGTTGGTAAGTTTTAACTTTAACAGATGAGGGAGGACCTGAGCCGGTGTCATATTGATCCGAGTGAATTGTTGTTGTGGCCTTTCCACCCTATTTTGGTTAGCTCTGGGTTGACTACTTCGAGGTTGATCGGCTGAAGAGTTCTGGATCATCACAGCCCCCACCGCTGGTCGGCGCTCCATTCTTCCTTGATTTCTCTGGGTGTAAACAGCAGGGGCTTCTTTCTTAGCTGGGAAGGTCTTCTTGACAGCAGTGGAAGCAGGTGCGTCCTTCTGAATTTTACCGTTCTTAATGCCAGCTTTGACCCTTTCACCTGTCAGAATTAATTCGGTGAACCCTGCAGATGAGCTCCCGATCAAGTGATTAAAGAATGGACCTGATAGGGTCCCCAAAAACATGTCAACCATCTCTCTATCCGACAATGGTTGCTGCACCCTTCCAGCCAAATCCCACCACTTCTGGGCATACTCCTTAAAGTCTTCATTAGAGACCATACTCATACTCTGTAGTTGAGTACGAGTAGGTGCTAAATCTGTGTTATATTGATATTATCGATAGAAAGCAGCAGTCAAATCTTCCCAGTTATGTACATCAGATCTCTCAAGTTGATAGAACCAGTCCAATTGTGTTCCCGACAAACTATCTTGAAAAAAGTGGACCCACAGATCCTTATCAGAAGAGTGAGGTTGAATCTTTCTGACGTAGGATCGCAGATGCATCTTTGGACAGGACAAACCGTCGTATTTAGCAAATGTAGATACTTTGAACTTGGGGGGAATGACGATCCCAGCAACCAACCCTAGTTCTTCGAAATCCAACCCAGGTACCCTTTGTACCTCCATGGCTGCAAGCCGGTCCTCTAGATTCTTATACTTATCGTCCGCCGGAGGGTACTGCTGCTCGGAGTAATCTTCATCCTCTTCTTCTTCTTCTTCCTCTTCAGCTTCAGATTCAGAGGGCATTGTAACTCCCTTTCCTTTGCCTACCCCTTCATCAGACGTGGAAGGGAAGTCCAGGACCCTTCTAGCTTAGTTCTCAAACCTTCTTCCCAGAGTAGCTACACCCGCTCTTTTCTTTTTCTTCTTTTCTTTTTCCTACTCTTTCTCTAACAGTGCTTTAAGGTCCTCCTGACCCTTTGCTAAGGTCATGAGGAGATGTTGGAATTGCGAATTCTGTGCTTGCAGATCTTTAACCGTCTGCTCTATATCCATCTTGCTGAAATAAACAGCAGAAAGATAAGGAAACCTGGTGTGAAGACCTGTTTATGCATATGATGAATGATGTGTATTCATGTAATGCATTCAAGGATTCAGAAATTCAAAGTTTTTGCAGACAAAAAAGAACACACGTCATATTAATAAGAAGAAATTTGTCAGTACATAAATGCCCCATGGGCAAAATATTACAAAATTATTAATGTAAAAAGACGCTGTGCATCCTCTTTGGTGCGATGTAAGTGTTGAGATTCTGCTCTTCATGGAGTCGGCGGGTAAGTTCTAAAACCTTCTTCTCACTGGCATAGAAGCTGGCTTCAAAAGTGTTTCGTTCTTCCTTGAGTTGTATCCAACTCTTTTGCAATTCTTCCAATGATGTTGGCATGTCTGGATGTAGGAGGGTGTATGGAACCTCTCCTTCCATAACAGGCTCTTTGATCACGGGGAGAATGTAGGGGTAAGGCATCATAAGACTCTGGGCGCGGGTTCGTACCCACTTGAGATAAGGCTCAAGGGGGATGGAATTCTTGTGTCCCAGTGTCTTACTATCCACTTTGTTGGGCATCCTCCAAGCTCGGATAAACCTTTGTCGAAGTCCTGAGCATCGTTGTCGAAGTCAAAAACCAAGTCCGGAATTAACATGTCATGAGGGCCATCCCTTCAGGCATACCCAAATTGTCTCAGAGCTAAACAGGGGTTATAGGTAATGCCTCCCCTAATGCCAAGTAGTGGGACATTAGGGAATTCTCCACAACGATCAATGATGATGACATTTTCTCTGGACCGAGAACACCAATGAACATCAGAATGTGTAAGGGTCATCAATCGTTGTGACCACCTCAAGCCTTGTTCATTCTTCAAGACTGACTGGGGGAGGTGAGAAATAAACCACCTTGCTAGAAGAGAAGTACAGCACATGAGAACACTTCTTTTCCTCATTGTTCGTGTGTGAAATGAGTGTAGGATGTCCCCAAGCAATGTAGGCACAAGATTCCGAGATATGAAAATCTTGACAGCATTCACATCTATAAGTTGGTCAGGGTTTGGGAACAAGACCAATCCATAGATGAGAAGTGCTACAATCTCCTCAAAAGCTTGCAGATCTAGAGAATTCCAGCAGTCTTGTGCCTTCTCAAACAGAAACTTTTCCAAGAAACCCTTGACATCACTTCTGGTTTCCCAATGCCCTTTGATATCAGATGGTTGCAAGTGTAAGGCTTGAGCAATATCTTCAGGCTTTGGTTCTTTTTCCGTACCGTTATAGGGTAGTTGATGGAGAATAGGAATCCTCAGGGGTTGAGAAAATTCCTCCAAAGTAGGTACTAGTTGGTAATCAGGAAATGTAAAGCAATGGTGTAGGGGGTCAAAGAACTGGAAGAGAACTTTCACCATGTCTTCTTCAATGTTGGAGTTGACCAAGTTGAGAAGTCTACCATGTTTTTCACTGAAGAGAGAATTCTCTGGAATCTTGGAAGCAATCTCCTTGAGTTAAGGAGGGATTCTCACAAGGTTGACTTGAATTGTTTTCCTGTGAAGAGATTCCATGACCTACAAAACAAGAACAAAGATGAAGATCCAAACCCTTGAAATGGTTAGTGGATGCAAATGATGCTTCATGATGTTCATGATGTACGCACAAGTATATGTACAAGCAAATCACACAAGATCCTAGTTTTAGGCTTGCATGGGGTTTCACAGGTAAGTACCCTCTTGAAGTTAGTTGGCTCAACCTGTCCTATAAATAGTATTCGGGTTCTAAGGAGCTCAATATCACTGAATTGTTTTGTGTTCATTGTTTCAGTTTAGCCACTTTACTGGTGACCGAAATATTCCAAGAAAACAACCCTCAATGAGTGTAGTATCGAGTATCTACCAACTTTGGACTGCACCAAAGTCGGTCATCTCACTACCCCTAATAAGGCCAAGATGGTCAAGTAAAGGTTCTAAGAGTTCATTAGTGCTTCATGACATCACTCAGCGGCCCCGTATTCTCTTTGATTGACTCAAAGGCTACTGATACCCACAAATATGTCGCACTAATATAGCTATTTCTTCAACCATGTCGGTATACCCCGCACAGTTTCCACAACGTATTTCTATTTACCTATGAATGTTTCCCAAAAATCCGGGTGGAGGATTCAAACCCAAACAAAGAGAACCAAATGTAAAGCAATCAAAGCAAACAAGATAAGCATGCAAAGGTGAACTAAACCCTAAGGTTACTCCACTTTTAGAGATCTCCCCAGCAAAGTCGCCAGTTCTGTGATACGGTGGGAGAATTGACTTGAGGTTTTGTGTTTGTGTTTGCAAATGTTTCGGTTTAGCAAGAGTCGCCACCGACTTTTTATTTTATCCCAAGGAAAGGTCAAAAAGCACAGGAAAGACCTTTGAGATGTTTTCTTGGGTTTGGAGAGTAGATTATGAAAAGGGAAGGTGCAAACACCCTTTTCATCCATGGTTATCCATGGGCTCTTAGTTACTTGTTTAGATCACTTGCTTTTGCTTTTAAATTGTTTGAAATGGTGCTTTGTGTGTGGTTTTGAAAGATGTTTTGAAAAGAGGCCATCGTTGTGGCAATCTTTGTAATGATTCTTGTTTGAATGTATACAAAGATGTATGTCTTTTAAAAGTTTGATTTGGGAAATATTTTGAAATTGTGTTGTGAGGTGTGTTTGAAAAATAGCAAGGATGTTTTGCAAGTTATGATCAAGTAACTAAGAGTTATCTATCCTATTTTACTCAAAGGTATTTCGTACACATTTTTAACCCTTTTGATAGTGTTGTTTTACCATTGCATTTGGTAAACAACCTTGTATTAGGATGTTAAACGGGACAGGCGCGGGTCATCGTATTGACCATGATAGCAATATTGCCAAGTATCTTTAGCAATTTTTGTGAGGGACTAGATCATTTTGTATGGGCAACCAAGATAGCGTCATCGAGGGACTATGATCTTTTGTTTTTTGTTTTTGTTTTAACAAGATACTCAACATGCATAACATGGCCATTTTAAAGGCAACAAATGGATGAAACCCTAGGGGTGCAAGTGTGCATTGTGTTGTCATTTTTCATGCTTTTTGTCTTTGTATTAGCCAAGCTATTTGTTTGATTTTGGATTTTTTGCATACAAACCCTAATCTCTAATCATGGTATAATTGGAAGCATACATGCGTAAAAGTAAATCTACCACTATTACAACATGATTATGGGGAGGGGGATACAATTTTTGAATGGGGATTATTTGGCAAGAAATCAAAAACCCTAATTTTACTATTACATCAAAATTGAATAAGCGATACAATATAAATAAATGGACAAATATTTAAATGACCAATTAAATAAATATGCAAAAATAATATGAATATGCAAAATAATGTTTTGTTTATTTTTTTATGTAGGTAAAAAAATATTTAATGCAAAAAAGAAAGAAAAAAAAAAGATTATTTTTTTTATTAAGGGTAAAACCCTAATTTTCTTTTAAGAATGTGAATATATTAAAGATACTATTTATATACAATAAAATAAAATAATGTATATACAAAAATAAAATATACTTAGAAAAAGTATTATTTAAGTATAAAAAAAAAAGTATAATTTTTTATGTTTTTATGCTCAAGTATTTATTAAATAAAAGTATATATATATATATATATATATATATATATATATATATATATATATATATATATATATATATATATATATATATATATATATATATATATATATATATATATATATATATTAGAAAAATATATATACAAGACAAAAATATATTTAGAACAATATTTTTTGAGTGTAAATAAAATAAAGAATAAAAATAAAAGTATAATGTTATTATATATTATTTTCAAGTTTTAAATAAATAAAAGTATATACTAATTAAATTTTTTTTATGTTAAAAAATAAAAGTAAAATACAAAATAAATGTGGAAATTTATAAAAATATTTTTGGGTATTTTTTATGTTTGGAAAATATAAAATAAAAATCAGAAAATGAAAATAAATAAAAAAATATAAAAGTATAAAGAAATAAAGAAATTGGGCCAGGGGGTATATTCAGCAAAAGGGGGTGTCAATAGTGAGCCAGGACCAAGCCCAGCCCACCACACTTCATCTTCAACCTTTGTTTTCAAAAATTACGCGCGCCCTGTACAAACACGAACAACTTGCATACGTGCTCTAATGCAAAAACACATAACATCAAAGTTGTAGCATTTTCCAAGACGAATTCAACCATATAAGAAACTTGTCCTAACTCTCAAAGACCAGAGAGAATTTCTCTGGCCCTAAATCTTAACCTATTTTTTTCAGGATGTTCATGGACCAAATTCTCTTAGCATGCTTAACTAAAATGGAAACTGAGCATATGTACAGCTTCATGGCTATGAATACTACATTTCTTATTCACAAACCTAAGCCTAATTATTCCTAAATAGAGAGATAGGAAGTTGATAAAAACCTGTTTCAATTGAGCTCGTGTCTAACAATGTGGAGCTTTTCAATGAGGCCTGAGATGTTTGGGAGCTTGCTTGAACTTTCCCTGACCTTCTCTAATGTCTAGCTTGCCTTGAATGTGCTTGAACAAGCCTACAGAACTCAACCTGCACAAGCTGAAATCAAAAATGGCAAACCTTGTAAATGAAGTTACAGTTAGTGTTTAAGGGTTGGGATAACTTGGATAGGTTGTATGGAAGGTGTTTGAACAGGTTTGGGACAAAACGCACGAGCAATTTGTGAGATAGAACTCAAGATGTAGATGCTTCCCTGTTTTGCCAATGGAAGGTGATTTTGTGCTATGGGAGGTTTGAGGGCTCTAAGACTCGTGTCTCTGGCTCAAGGTGATGTGAGAAACTTGTCTCCAATGCTTGCAAAAGTTGGTTTTCTCAGATGTGTAAGTTATGTGATATTGGACAAATTTCTTGGTTATGAAGCAAAACATGAAAAATGATGGAAGACAAGCCTGTTCAGGCTATCTATCAGTTTGCACACTATGCCCTTGGCCCCTCCAGTTGGTGGATTTTATTTGCTGCATAAGATATGGCTCAATGCTCAAGGATGTTGTTTTGACATAAAGCAAGATTTAAGCAAAAATGGTAATGTTGCTTTTTATATTTAAGGATTAATCTTGTGTGCAATGCTCTAATGACCAATGGATTTGCACTTAATTATTAAGTGTGGAATGGTTTTTAGGCATTTAATCTACTGCCAAGCAAGCTGATTAGAGTTTGCAACTTATATCACTATGAACATGCCATGGATAAAAATTGAGTTTTTGCCAACTTTAAGCCTTCGATTCTCCCTAACCACAAATGAGTTTGGAGAGTTCTTGGACATTTTGGAAAGCTTGTAATATGCTCTACAATCCATATTTGAAATTAAATTTGATATTCCAAGTGGAACCATGTGAAAAATTGCCATGAAGATAGGCCAAAATCTTGCCTAAACTAGGGCAAAATTTCACTAAGTTAAAAGTTTCATGGACCCTTGTTCCAAAAATCATAACTTGAGATCCAAGCTTCTTTTGGGAAAACTTTGTGAATCAAAGTTGTAGACTTTGTGGAGGACTACAACTTTCATGTTGGAAGTTTTGTTTGAATCCAATTTCATCATGGTGAAAATGTTGAGCAAAGTTGGGAAAAATTAAGGAAATTTCATAACTTAGAAAAATTCCAAGTTATGAAAATTTTCAACTTTAAACCCTAATTTGCAAAATTGGGTTTCTTGATGAATAAGTTTCATGTTTTGACATATATTGATTAAAAATGACCCTTGGCACTTGATTTTGACCAAAAAGTCAAAGTTTGACTTTTCAGTGTACAATCAAATTTTGATCAGTTGACTGAAAAATTCATCTGTCAATCCAATGCAATTGAGATCTTTTGAACTTTGTGGATAGGTCAATATGATGCCATTGAGTCCTTAAATCCATGCTTGAGTTCAATTTTCCTTTGGCTAGGTCAAAAATCATAAATTTCCCTTGTGCTGTCAAAACCCTAAAAATGACCATTTTGCCCTTTTGCTGATCTGATCAAATTTCTTGAGGAGTTGTAGTCCAAACTTGATCAAATGGTTCATATGAGTCTATAATGTTGATGTGGATCAAAATTTATGTGGTTTGACTGTAAATTGGCCATAATTGACTTTTTCCCTGATACAGCTGATTTTTAGGTTAACTGTCCAATTGACTGGGCAAAAATTTGATTCAAGGCTTGAAACTTGGTAGAGGTAATCTTGTAAGTCCAACATGAAGTATGAAAGTCACTTTGAGCATTGAAAGTCCAAAAATCTCTGTGCAAACTAAAACCCTAATTTAGGTCATCAGTGCAAGGAGATGTCTTGAGCAGAGCAAACCCTAATCCTGTCTGGAGTGCAAAGAGTCTTGTGAGGGGAAATCTTGATAAAATGATAGGGCAAATTTTAGGGTACAACAACGTACTGTAGGGATTGCTCATGGAATAGCCTAAAGACGTTTTCCTATTCTTTCAACCTGTCAGTAATTGTTCTTTTTCATTTTGTTTATTTGTAAACATTAATTATGTTCAAATGCATATGTTCATTAATGAATCATTGGACGTTTTTGCAAATAAAACACAAATGTAAATAAAAAGACAAATAGTTTTCTGTACTTTAAAGAGATATCTTTGTATTTACTTTGAATAAGTATTTTGTACAAAGGAGACAAACATCCTAATAAGAGGATGGTGTCATGAAAGTAAGAAAAATTTATACAAAGAAAGATAGATATGTGTGATGATCCCATGGGGTTCCCATCCTGCTATAGCCTCCGTATCTCCGAATATCTTGTCTATTTGTTGCTTCGTCCGAAGATGATTGAATTGATCAGAAACTCCGAGTTTGTCAGTGAAAGCCAAGAAGTTGTCCTCAAAGTGATCCGACGGGACATAGTCGTACGATTTAATTCCCTAACTTTTGCCTGGATCGCCCTTTTAGGTTTTCAGTCCACCAGGAAACCCTTTTTTTCCCAAGTCGCCCTTTCGGGTTTTCAACTTGTCGGGTGTACAGTTTTTTTTTATCCCTAATTTTTGCCCGAACCTTTTGGTTCGCCGGGATGCCCCTTTTTTTGTCTAGGTGTGTCAACCTAGCGGGTCTCTTATGCGTAGTATCTTTTGACTATGTCCGCGTTCGCAGGGTGTGGCAAGTCATCGCCATCCATGGTGGTTAAGATCATTGCCCCACCGGAGAATATGTTCTTGATTACAAATGGTCCTTCATAGGTAAGGGTCCATTTGCCTCTGGGATCACTTTGTGGCAAGATGATGCGCTTGATCACTAGATCTCCAACTCGATATACTTGGCGTCTGACTTTCTTGTTGAAAGCCTTGATCATCTATTTTTGATACATATGACCATGGCAAATAGCAGTAAGTCTCTTTTCATCAATTAAGTTCAATTGGTCAAGTCGGGTTTGGATCCAATCGTCCTCACTCAAACCTGCATCTTTCATAATTCTCAAAGAGGGGATCTGAACCTCAATAGGCAAGATAGCCTCCATGCCATAAACCAAAGAATAGAGTGTTGCCCAAGTTTATATGCGAGTCATGGCACGGTACCCGTGGAGAGCAAACGGTAGCATTTCATGCCAGTCCTTGTAGGTGACTGTCATTTTCTGTATGATCTTTTTAATGTTTTTATTAGCAGCTTCGACTGCACCATTCATCTTTGGCCGATAGGGGGATGAATTGTAATGTTGAATCTTGAACTGCTTGCACAAGGCGGTGATCATAGTATTGTTAAGGTTTGTACCGTTATCAGTGATGATCCTTTCTGGGATACCTTACCAGCAAATAAGATTCTGCTTGATGAAGCGGGCCACAACATTCTTAGTAACGGATGCGAAGGAAGCTGCTTCGACCCACTTTGTGAAATAGTCGATGGCCACTAGAATGAAACGGTGTCCATTGGAGGTTGTAGGCTTGATCTCCCCAATCATATTGATTCTCCACATAGCGAAGGGCCAAGGAGCTGTTAAGACATTTAGAGGAACCGGAGGCACGTGCACCTTGTCTGCATAGATTTGACACTTATGACAGGTCCAGGAGTGTTGATAGCAATCTGCTTCCATGGTAGACCAGTAATAGCCTGCCCGTAGGATTTTCTTCGCCATCGTATGCCCACTGAAGTGAGTGCCAAAAGTACCTTCATGTAATCCATCCAAGATCTTTTCAGCTTCAATCTTATCCATACAACGGAGCAGAATAGAATCATGATTACGTTTGTACAGGATGCCATTACTTAGGAAGAACTTAGCGGAGAATCTCCTTAGGAACTTTTTATCATTGATTGAGGCTCCTTCTGGATATTCTTGAGCCTCGAGATACCTCTTGACTACATGAAACCAAGGCTGATCCACTAACTCTTCAGTATTAATCTCGTGACAGTGTGCTAGTTCGTCCATTCGTTCGATGGTGATCTGGGGAGCCTCGTTATCCCAATTAAGTTTAAACATGGATGACATTGTGGCTAGAGCATCTGCTAGCTGATTTTCTTCTCGCGAGAAATGCTCGAAGGTAATCTGCTCAAAATATGGTAGCAATGTCAAAACATGTTCTTTGTAAGGGATAAGGTTTGGGTGCTTAGTGTCCCATTCCCCTTTGATCTGACTGATGACCAAAGATGAATCTCCAAACACATCCAAAGATTTGATTCCCAAGTCTATGGTAGCCTTGAGACCAAAGATGCATGCTTCGTATTCCGCCATGTTGTTCGTACAGTTTAAGCAAAGTCTGGCAGTAAAAGGAGTATGGCACCCTTCCGGGGATATGAGTACAACGTTGATACCATTACCAAGTGCATTGGATGCCCCATCCAAGAATAGGGTCCATCGGGATCCTTGTTCAGGTCCGTCATATGGTCTGATTTCTTCATAGTTGTCTAATGTCATGATGTCTTCATCTGGGAATTCAAACTTCATGGACTGATAATCTTCTACAGCTTGATGAGCAAGATGATCAGCTAACACACGGCCCTTTATAGCCTTTTGGGTAGTGTACTGTATGTCATATTTTGTGAGGATCATCTGCCATCTAGCTATTCTTCCAGATAGAGCATGATTTTTGAAGATATAGTTTATCGGATCCATCTTAGATATCAGCAAAGTGGTATGAGTCAACATATATTGTCTTAGCCGGCAAGCAGCCCATACCAGAGTGCAGCAAGTTTTCTCGAGCAGTGGATATCTGGTTTCACAGTCAGTAAACTTTTTGCTCAGGTAGTAAATAGCGGGCTCTTTTCGGCCAGACTCGTCATGCTGCCCCAATACATACCCCATTGAGTTTTCTAAAACGGTCAGATACATGATCAACGGTCTTCCCTCGACTGGTGGCATCAAGACAGGAGGCTCTTGTAAATACTCTTTGATCTTTTCAAAAGCAATTTGACATTCATCATTCCATCTGACTACTTGATCTTTCTTCAACAGTTTGAAGATTGGTTCATAAGTAGATGTTAGGTGAGAAATGAATCTGGAAATATAGTTCAGGCGTCCTAAGAATCCTATGACTTCCTTCTCAGTACGAGGAGCAGGCATTTCTTGTACTGCTTTAACCTTAGCGGGATCAACCTCGATGCCTTTGTTGCTGATAACGAAACCTAAGAGTTTACCGGACCGGACTCCGAATGTGCACTTGTTTGGATTCAACCTTAACTTGTACTCCTTCAATCTCACAAACAGCTTTTGCAAGTGATCAAGGTGTTCCTCTTCAGTTTGTGATCGAGCTATCATATCATCTACGTAGACCTCTATCTTTTGATGTATCATATCATGAAACAAATCTACCATGGCGCGTTGCTAGGTTGCCCCAGCATTCTTCAGTCTGAACGGCATCACTTTGTAGCAGAATGTGCCCCACTGTATGACAAATATAGTTTTATCCATGTCTTCAGGTGCCATTTTGATTTGGTTATAACCTGAGAATCCATCCATGAAGGAAAACACTTTGTGCTGAGCCGTATTATCAACCAGGATGTCAATGTGGGGAAGTGGAAAATCATCTTTAGGGCTGGCCTTGTTTAAATCTCTATAATCCACGCACATCTGTACTTTACCGTCCTTTTTAGGCACGGGAACAATGTTGGCGACCCATTGAGGATAGGAAGTGACAACCAAGAATCCAACATTAAACTGCTTCATGACTTCCGCTTTGATCTTCTCTGACATGTCAGGTCTCATGCGGCGGACTTTTTGCTTCACTGGTGGACAATCCTCTCTTGTGGGTAGACGATGTACCACGATGTATGTATCAAGTCCCGACATGTCTTCGTATGACCAAGCAAAGATCTCAACATAATCATGCAATAGCTGAATTAGACGCTCCTTGACACTTGGCTCTAGATTGGCACCCACTTTGATTTCCTTTTTATCTTCCTCGGTACCCAAGTTGATTGTATCCAACGGTTCCTCGTGAGGCTGAATAGCTCTTTCCTATTGTTGTAGTAGCCTGGCCAATTCCCCTGGCACTTCACAATCTTCCTCACCTTCGTATTCGACTTGATAGATTGGATCTTCAGAGTCACTAAAGGCTATAGCAGTATCGTTACCCATGGGATCCGAAATGGAGGGGTATCTGCATTTGTGAGTGTGGGTGTGTGTAAGGGTATAACCATCTTTAAACAATAAAATGTAAAAGAAAGACAATGAGCACAAAAGGTTTGTATGTGGAAAAACGTCCATGATTCATTGAATGTCATATGAAGATGAAATAAAAACCCTTACAAATGGACCATTGTGCCTCGGGTAAGACACAAGGTTTTTAAAGTGCGAATTGTTTGTGAATATTACAAGTCCAACAGAAATGTAAAAGATAAATTACTGAGAGATGAAAGTTATTGGGATAAAGTCTCTGGCTTCCCAATTGCGGAGTCCTCCATTGACAGTAGGAAATATCCAATCTTCCAAGCTGCCATCCTCTTCAACATCTTCCACTGCGTTGACCTCCCAGTTACTAATCTTCAAAGGTGGCCCTCCAGCACGAGAACAGCGCACAACCTTCTGAGCAGTTGAAGTAAACCTCAAGCCAAACTTGTCTGATTTATACGGAATGTCTGGAAGCTGCCCCCAGATGGTGTATCCACCCTCTTCTACTACCGCCTTGACGTCCTTTAGAGATGACATCCTAAGCGGAGGTCTTGAGATCTTGGGAGTCGGGGATACCGCCTTGGTTACCGCTACTTCTTGAGAGACCTCCTCAAAATGTTGAAAAGGAGTTTCAATGAACTCTCCATCCAACTCCACATATCGGAAAGAATTCAGATGACTAATCATGTACTCTTCTTCCCCATGGACAATTATGATCTTTCCTTGGACCGGGTACTTCAGCATCTGGTGTAGCGTAGAGGTGACAGCACCAGTATTATGGATCCAGGGCCGTCCTAACAGACAGGAGTAAGAGGGGAGGATGTCCATGACATAGAAGGTTGAATTGAAAGTCTGAGTTCCCACCTTTATTGGGATGTCCACCTCCCTGTGGACCATCCTCTTCGAGCCATCAAATGCTCTCACAATTATGTTACTGGGTTTCAACGTCAGCCCTTCGCAATCTAATCTGTCAAGAGCTTTATTCAGTAAGACGTTCAAAGATGAGCCAATGTCCACCAAGACATGGGCTAGAGTTGTTCCTCTACACTCCACAGAGACATGTAATACCTCGTTGTGTTTTCTCCCTTTTGGTGTCAAGTCAGCATCAGAGAAGCCTAGGTCGTTATCAACTGTCAAACTAGCCACACAATCTTGAAATTGGTCAGCGGATGTCTCTTGTGGCACATGGGCTGTCTTTAGAAACTTCACCAGAGCTTTCGCATGTGCCTCAGAACACAACAACAATGCTAGCATGGAGATCTTGGATGGAGTTTGCCCCAACTGTTCAACCACGTCATAGTCACTCTTCTTTATTATCCTCAAGATCTCTTCCATTTCCTTTTTGGATGTTTCGGGGATAGCTAGTGATTGAGCCTTCGTCCGAACAGGCTCTTCTTGGATGATTTTTCCTCGACTTTCAGCAGTAGAAGTGTTGGTAGGGATAACAGCAGGGGTTGTATCATCTTTGTCAGTGGGTACACTTGCAGGTATGATCACTGGTACAGAGGTAATCTTCGGAATGGCCACGGGTCCAAAAACTGCCTTTGGAGGGGCAATCTCTGGAGATAAGATTCTACCACTACGGGTAATCTTGCTAGTTCCAGCAATATTGCTAATGTCAGAGTTTTCTTCTTCGGAGCTCTCTTCTTCGGCAGTCAGTTCATCTTGTTTGATACCATGGTAGTAGATTTCTCCACCATAATTCCATGGTACTGTTTTATCTGACTCACACGGGATCGGCCCGGGCATTGTGATCTTAAGAGGAGTAGTTTTTGGAGCAGGTGTAATCCTAACGGGTCTTTTAGGGACCCTGGAAGGATTTGCGGAGATGGTTATGATTGAAATGTCTTCAACAGGAATAGGTAACACGTGAGCATTTTCAAACATAATTTCTTGATTGTCTATTAGGCGTTGAATGCATGTCTTCAACAGAGGGCAAACAGTTGGTGAGGATAAGAAATGATGGCAGTCTTCCTTACAACCTGGGAATACACCAGCTTTTAACAAGTTCATCTTAATGATCGGGAGCGGAGTCAAAAGTTCATCCACTGTGGCAACAAATAAATCTTCCGCGACAGCATTGGC
This sequence comes from Vicia faba, assembly GCA_948472305.1. Lineage (NCBI taxonomy): Eukaryota > Viridiplantae > Streptophyta > Magnoliopsida > Fabales > Fabaceae > Vicia > Vicia faba. The sequence continues at coordinate 81,023 of CATIWC010001948.1, forward strand.
ATTGTGACCATGCCTAGGAATCGGAGCGGAAATGACATTCAGTTTCTCAGGTGCATCAAAATCAACTTCCTTTGCATCTATAAGGTCTTGAATTTTGTTCTTCAAAGTCCAACAGTTGTTAGTGTCGTGCCCTGGACTTTCAGAATGGTATGCGCATCTGGAATTTGGGTGATAATAAGGGGACGCGGTATTGGGATTCTTTGGGGCCTACTTTAAAGTTGTCAGATTCAATTTCAGAAGATGTGGTAGAACCTGGGCTAAAGTCATATTAATCTTGGTGAACTGTCAGACTGGCCTTTCTACCCTCGGTTGGTTATTTCTTGGTTGGTCAGATGCAGGCTTTGGGATCATAATGGCCCCTACTACTGGTCGGCGTTCAGTTCTTCCTTGATTCCTTTATGAATAAACAGCAGATACTTCCTTCTTCCCAGTGAAAGGTTTTCTCACAGCTATAGAGGCAGACGCGTACTTCTGAATTTTCCCGCTTTTTATACCAGCTTCCACCCTCTCCCCCGTTAAAATTAACTCAGTAAACCCAGTAGATGAGCTCCTGATTAAATGGTTGAAGAAAGGGCATGATAGAATTCCCAAGAACATATCCACCAACTCCCTTTCAGACAGAGGGGGTTGCACTCTCTCGGCTAGATCTCTCCATTTTTGTGCGTAATCTTTGAAACCCTCATTTGAAGCCATAGCCATACTCTGAAGTTGAGTACGGGTAGGCGCCAAATCTGTGTTATACTGGTATTGTTTATAGAAAGTTGCGGCAAGTTCTTCCCAATTGTAGACGTCGGCCCTTTCCAATTGGTAAAACCAATCGAGCTGTGTTCCAGATAATCTATCTTAGAAGAAAAGGACCCACAAGTCTTTGTCGGCGGAGTGCGGCTGAATCTTTCTGACATATGATCGGAGGTACATTTTAGGACAAGACACCCCGTCATATTTCGCAAATAATGGCACTTTAAACTTTAGTGGGATCACAATTCCTGACCCTAGCCCCAATTCCTCAAAGTCTAATCCTGGTACCTTCTGTATTTCCATAGCGGTTAAACGCTCTTCCAAGTGTTTGTACTTATCATCAGCCGGAGGATACTGTTCTTCAAAGTAGTCTTCCTCTTCCTCCTCCTCTTCAGAGTCTGACGGAACTATTGTTTCTTTTCCTTTTCTTTCCCCTTCATCAGATGTTGCTGGAAAATCCAAGGTTCTTCTAGCCTGTCCTTGAAACCTTCTTCCCATGATTACCACACCAACTGGTTTCTTCTCTTTCTTCTTTTTCTCTTTCTCTTTTGCCAGCAGAGTCTTCAGCTCCTCTTGCCCCTTGGCTAGGGTCATGAGTAACTGTTGAAATTGTGTGTTTTGAGCTTGAAGATCTTTGACCGTCTGTTTGAGATCCATCTTACTGAAATAAACAGTAGAGAGATGAGGAAACTTGTTGCAAAGACCTGTTTATGTTATGATGAATGATATGTATACATGCAATGCTTTCAAGGATTTAAAAGTTCAAATTTGTTTTAAACAAAAAGAAACACACGTTATATTAATAAGATAGAATTTGAGTACATCAATGCCCCTTGGGCAAAATAATACAAAATTCTAAGATAAAAAAGTGTTGTGCATCCTCTTTGGTGCTATGTAGGTATTTAGAGTCTGCTCCTCATGAAGTAGCCTAGTGAGTTCCAAAACCTTCTTCTCGCTTGCGTAGAATTGGGCTTCGAAAGTATCACGCTCTCCTTTGAGCTGTATCCAATCCCTTTGTAGGTCTTCAAGAGATGTGGGCATGTCAGGATGTAGGATAATGTATGGAACTTCTCCCTCCTTAACAGGCTCAATGATCACCATGAGAATGGAAGGATGAGGCATCATAAGACTTTGAGCGCGGGTTCGTACCCACTTGAGGTAAGGCTCAAGAGGGATGGAATTATTGTGTCCCAAAGTCTTGTTATCCACCTTGTTTAGCACCCTCCAAGCTCGGATGAATCTCTGGCGAAGTCCTTGATCGTCGTTGTCGTAGTCGAAAACCAAGCCTTAAATTAGCATATCATATGGGCCATCCCTTCGGGCATAACCAAATTGTCTTAGAGCTAAACATGGGTTGTAGGTGATGTCTCCCCTAATGCCAAGTAGAGGGACATTAAGGAATTCCCCACAACGGTCAACAATGATAACATTCTCTTTGGATCGAGAGCACCAATGAATATCCAAATGTTTTAGCGTCATTAACCTTTGTGACCACCTTAATCCTTGCTCATTCTTTAAGACTGATTGGGGAAGATGAGAAATAAACCATCTTGCCAGAAGGGGAGTGCAACACATCAGGACCCCTCTTTTCCTCATTGTACGAGTGTGAAAAGAGTGTAGGATATCCCCTAGTAATGTAGGCACTGGATTGCGTGACATGAAGATTTTGACAGCGCTCACATCTATGAGTTGGTTAGGATTAGGGAATAAAACCATCCCATAGATAAGAAGAGCCACAATCTCCTCAAAATCTTGCAAGTCTAGGGAATTCCAACAGCTTTGGGCCTTCTCAAACAAGAACTTTGCTAAGAAGCCTTTGACACCACTTCTAGTTTCCCAATGGGTTGTGACATCAGATGAGTGCAAGTGCAGGGCTTGAGAAATCTCTTATGGATTTGGATCTCTTTCCGTACCATTGAAAGGTAGTTGATTGAGAATAGGAATCCTCAAGCGTTGAGAGAACTCTTCCAAAGTAGGCACAAGCTGATAGTCAGGAAATGTGAAGCAATGATGCAAAGGGTCAAAGAACTGGAAGAGAACCTTCATCATATCCTCCTCTGTGTTGGAGGTGGCCAAGTTGAGTAGACGACCATGCCTCTAGGTGAATGGAGACTTGTCAGGGATCCTTGAAGCTAGCTCCTTGAGTTGTGGAGGAATTCTTATAAGGTTGATTTGGATAGTTTTCCTGCAAAGTGAATCCATATCCTACAAAACAAGAACAAAGATGAACCTCCAAAATCCTTGAAATGGTTAGTGGATGCATATGATGTTCATGATGTCCATGATGTTATGTACAAGTATGCATATACAAACAAATCAAGCAAGTTCTTAGTTTTAGGCTTGCATGGGGTTTTATAGGTAAGTACCCTCTTGAAGTTTAGTTGGCTCAACCTGTACTAACAATAGTAACCAGGTTCTAAGGAGCTCAATATCACTGGATTTCTTCATTGGTCATTGTTTCAGCTCAAGCCTCTTTAATGGCGACCGAAATATCCCAAGAAAACAACCCTCAACGAGTGTAGTATCGAGTATCTACCAATTTGGGACTGCACCAAATCCGGTCATCTCACTACATCCTAAAGGCCAAGTTGGTCAAGTAAAGGGTTCTAGAAGTTCATTAGTGCTTCATGACATCACTCATCGGTCCCGTATTCTCCTTGATTGACTCAAAAGCTACCGGTACCCACAAATATGTCACACTAACATAGCTATTGCTTAGCCCATGTCGGTATACCCCGCAAAGTTTCCACAATGTATTGCTATTTACTTATAATGTTTCCCAAATCCGGGTGGAGGATTCAAACCCAAACAAAGAATCATAAAGCAAACAAGTCAAACAATGTAAGCAAATAAATGTGATCTAAACCCTAAGGTAACCCCACTTTTATAATTGTCCCCAGCAGAGTCGCCAGTTCTGTGATGTGGTGGGAGAACTGACTTGAGGTTTTGCATTTGTGTTTGCAAATGTTGCGGTTAGCAAGAGTCGCCACCGACTTTTCTTTTATCCAAAAGGAAAGGTGAAAAAGCACAGGAAAGACCTTTGAGATGTTTTCTTGAGTTCGGGGGGGTAGATTATGAAAAGGGAAGGTATTAGCACCCTTTTCATCCATGGTTTTCCACGGGCTCTTAGTTACTTGCTTAGATCACTTGCTTTTGTTTGTTTGAAATTGTGTTTGGTGTGGTTTTGAAAGTATTTTGTAAAAGAGGCCATTCGTTTAGACAATCTTTGTAATGATTCTCGTTAGTAAGAATGTATACAAAGATGTTTGTCTTTTGAAAATGTTTTCAATGTTTGTAAGATGTTTTGAAATGTGTGTGTGTTTGTTTTGAAAATAGCAAGGATTGTTTATTTGAAATGGAGCAAGTAACTAGAAGCTATCTACCTACTCAGATGTCTTTCTTGTTCATTTTCTATTCCTTTGACATTGTTGTCTTACCATTGATTTGGTAAGCAACCCTATCTTTGGATGTAAACGGGACGGGCGTGGGTCATCGTATAACCATGATTAGCAATGTTTGAAAAGTATCTTAGCATTTTGAGGGACAAAGACCATTTTGTTTAGGAAACTTTTGAATAGCGTCATCGAGGGGCTATGATCTTATATTTGTTTTGTTTTGCCAAGATACTTCGCATGCGTAACATGGCTATTTTGTTCTAGGCAACCAAGTGGGAGAAACCCTAAGGGTGCTTGTGTGCGAGTGTATCATTTTCATGCTTTTGATTTTGTCTTGTATTTAGGGTGTTCTATATTGATTTGTTTTGGTTCTTGTCATACAGACCCTAATTACTAATCATGGCATATAAAGCGATAAATTGCATAATGTAAATATTTCTAAGCTATTACAACAATTTATGGGAGGGGGGAATACAAGTTTGAATGGGGATTTTGTAAGAATATAAAGTTAAATAAATTATTACAACCAAATCAGATTTGTATGAATTAGAATAAATGAAATACAATATTAAAAAGAAAATGCAATGCAATGTACATGTACATGTAAAAGAGATTTTTGTGCCTTGTTTTTATGTAGAAGAAAATTTAATCTAAATCTAAAAATATATAAAGAAAAGAATTAATTTTTGAAAAGGGTTTAATCCTAATTATTGTTTAAGAGAAAATAAAATTTTTATAGGTATTATTTTGTGTACTTTCTTGTATAAAAATAATAAATAATATGGTATATAAATATAAAAATTATATATGTGCAAAAAATAGGTATTTATAAATATAATATGCAAAATAAATTAAACTAAATATATTTGATTATATTTACAAGTTTATCAAGAAAATGAATTATATCCTATTAAAATAAAATATATTTTATGTGAGAAATAATAATAAAAAAATAAAATAAAAGTATAATATCATTAATCTATATTTTTGGGATTTTTATATATTAGAGAAAATATTAAAAATATTAAATGTGAAAGTAAAACAAAAATATAAAAATAAAAATGCAAAGAGTTAGCAATGGGGGGTGATATAGTAGGACTGATGGTAAGATGCTAGCAAAAATTCCTGGCCCAACAGACCAAGCCCAATCTGCAAAAAATATGAAAATGGAAAAGAAAAAGAGTGAAAAATAACAAAAGTAGCGCACGGGTTCGAACCCAGGACATGGGTCTCACCAGCGCGCTGCTTTGCCACTGGGGTGGCTATACTTCCATTATCTTTACTGAAACAAAAATAACATATTGCAAAACACGCCCTATGCCCTGTTTCATCTTCTTCCTCAAGATTTGGCCAGACACCCTGTAACTCCTTCATACTTCCATAAAAATGAAAATGCATAACATGAAAATTGTAGTACTTGAACTCACGATTCCAACCATGTAAGCTATGTAATCTAACTATCAAAGATCAAAGAGAATTTTAAAAGCCCTAAATCTTAACCTAATATTTTCAGAAATTTCAAGTTTCAAATTCTCTTAGCACAAGTAAAATCAATGCAAGATAATGGTATGTACAACTTCGTTATGATGAGGACTACATTTTTTATTCACAGATCGTGGCCTAAGGTTGCCTGTACAAGGAGATAGAGTTTGAAATTTTACCTCCTTCAGTTGGAATCGTGAAATGAACTGGGGTGAGCTTGAGGGATGCCTGATGCTTGCTTGAGCTTCCTTGAGTTTCCCTGAATCTATTCCAACCCTTGCCTTGCTCTAAAAGTGGCTGGAACTCCTTGGCCAAGTCCAACTGCAAGCTCTGAACTCAACAATGGCAGATGGTGGAAAAATGATTACAGAACAAGGATGATGGTTTGGATGGATTTGATATCAAGTATGTGAGGTGTTTGAATGATCTAAACACAAAATGCACGAGCCAAATGAAAGATGGGGTGCTTGTGTAAAATCTGCAGTTTTAGACAGGTTTTGGGTGTTTTTTACCTTGAGAGTGTTGCAGGTCCTTCCTTCATCTGTTATGTGTTGCATAATGTTGGTATATTAGTATTGAAATTGTTTTGTGTCAACCCTCTATCAGTTGTGCAAGCCCTAGCCTTTTTGCAACTTTCTTGTACTTGAAGCAAAGTGATAAGACCAAAGCTTCACATGCTTGTACCAACTTGCGTAGGGTTGGTATGAGTTTATACAACTTACTTGAGACCTGTGATATTTGTGTGCACCAAGGGGACAGGTCCAAAGCTCAAAATTGTAAAGTTTGCAAAAGTGGTTCTTTTTCAAAATGGCAATGGAACCTTTTTGCCATAAATGGAATTACAAGTTGGATAAAGGTTTAAAAGCATGGATAAAAGCTTTTTCAACTGAGTAAGCATTTAATTAAGGAGTGTGGAACAAGTTTAGGACCTGTACAGCATGAATTAGCCAGCATAGGATTGATTTGCAACTTTGTTCTTCATGAAATGGCTTGGACAAAAAGTGAGAAATTGCCAATTTCCTCTCTTCGATTATCCCTACTCAAAAATGATATTGAGGAGTTCTTGGAAATTTTGGAAAGCTTGCAATGTGCTCTATAATCCTTATTTGAAATGCATTTTGAGATACCTCTTGGAACTAGGTGAAAAATTGCCATGAAGTTGGGTCCAAAACCTGCCTAAATTAGGGCAAAATTTCACTAAGTTAAGAAGTTCATGACCATGTATTCACAAATTTATAACTTGGGATCCAAGCATCTTCATGGAAAAGTTTATGAATAAAAGTTATAGATTTCATGGATATCTACAACTTTCATGTTGGGAGCTTTCCTTGAATCATTATGCATCATGGTGTAAAAATGGCTTATAGTTGAGGGGAAAAAAGAAAATTTTCATACTTAGAAAATTTCTAAGTTATGAAAGTTTTCAAATTCAAACCCTAATTTTCAAATTTGGATTTCTTGACGAACAAGTTTCATATTTTGACATGCCTTGATGAATTATGACTCTTGGTACTTGATTTTGACCAAAAAGTCAAAGCTTGACTTTTCAGTGTACAGTTGACTGCAAATTTCATCTGTCAATCCAATGAATTTGAGATGTTTTGAGCCATGTAATTAAGTCAAGATGATGCCATTGAATCCTTGAAATTATGCTTGAACTAAATTGGTCATTTGTTAGGTTAAAAATAAGAAATTGCCCTTCCTCGGTTAAAACCCTAATTTTGACCATTTTGCCCTTTTTGTGATTTGACCAAATTTCTTGAGGAATTATGATCCAAACTTGACCAAATGACATATATAAGTTTAAAATGTTGATGTGGATAAAAAATTATGAAGTTTGACTGTAAATTGGCCATGGTTGACTTTTCCCCCAATACAATTGATTTTTAGGTCAATTGTCCACTTGACTGATCAAAAATGTGGTTCAAGGCTTGAAACTTATCATGAGCAATCTTAGGGGTCCAAAATGATGTTTGAAAGTCACATGAAGCATTGATGGTCCAAAAATACTTGTGCAAACTCAAACCCTAATTTTGGGTTGCCAGTGCAAGATGAGATGTCTTGAGCTGACCAAACCCTAATCTTGTCTTGAGTCAAAGAAGTCTTGTGAGAAAAGTCCTGATAAATGAGAGGGCAAATTTTGGGGTACAATAGTGGGCAGTGGAGAAACAAACAATTGACATGTTATTCAATGCAACACTTTGTCTTCCGTGCAAGTTTTATAAATAGCGCCCAAGGGCTCATTTGTAATGTTTCCAAGTTATCGTTCTCTCCTTTCTCCCCACTATCATCAGTTTCTACCGCCCTTAGTGTTCTTCTCCATCCGTGAGCGCCACCGCAACTTTATCCGTAGAATCTCTACCAACTTTAATCAAGTAAGTGTTTTTCATGCGATTACTCTTGTTTATAGCTGGGTTTTATACTTTATGGAAACTTTCAGAGGGGTTCCCCCGCAGAATTCATGGATTTTCTTGATGAATTTCACTATCTGGGGGTTTCACCTCAGGAAGTTCATACTTCTCCTCGCGAGATTCATCCATTTTGATGGATTATTTGTCCTAGAGTGGTAAAATCCCCGCGAAGCTCATGACTTTACTTGTGGAATTCATTCATTCCTCTCAGAACTTATGATATTTCCCGTGGTATTCATCCGCTCCCCGCAGAACTCATGAGGTTTCCCGTGGGACTCATGGTTGATCTTGTGGTCTTCATGAATTCCTCGCGGTCTTCATACGTCTGCCTAATTTATGTTACGCGAGGGCTCGTCAATGTAGTTTGGTCGTGGACCCCCCTTTCACTTGGTTTATGATGGAAGGGTGGATTTGATTTAGCTGTTGAATTCACTGGTTTCTTCTGCTTTACAGGTGAAATGGCCGAACCAATCAAGGCAACCGAGCATGTCGAGATAGAGGAGGCGATTGGATCTGACGAGGGTCTCCATTTGGTCAACAACATCACCGATCCATCATTATGCTGGGTCGGGCCTGAGCCCCGAGGAATAGTCTTGGTCTATAGTAGTTATTGGAGGGTGGCGTACATAGTTGTCGAGTACAGCAGCGACTAAGAAGGTTTGAGGCAAGACTTCATAATTGTACGCCCGCTCTCTATGTCTAGAATATGTTCGTGTTTCCCAGAGGACCGCTTCCCCATGTATGAAGTCATCTTTAGAGATTTGGGACTTCGTTTGCCCTTCAGCAACTTTCAACTGGGCGTCTTTAATCACATGTCCCTGGCTCCTTCCAACTGCACCTCAACACGACCGCCTTCATACGTGCATTTGAAATCGTATGTCGGTATCTTTGAATTGGGGTGACAATTCCCTTGTTCTTCAGGGTTTTTCATCTTCAATAGCAATCCAAGGGAGGGAAGCATAGTTGGGTCTCTTTCAAGAAATCAAAAAGATTGTTCAGGATGTACATGGATTTTGTTCGTGACTTTAAGGACAAGTGGTATATCATACTGCCTGATTCTCAATAGGTCATGGATGCGGTGTTCGACCCAGCCACTACTGTAGGTGAGAATGGGTAAGTTTTCTATGACGAGGAAGGGAACAAAAAGATCGGGAGACTCTTAAAATTTCCTATCCTTTGGTGTCGGGCACATTATGACCATAGGCCCGGTCACTATCAATTTTTTTGCTGGTAGCATGGTGCCGAGGATGAAGGGGCCTTCAACATTATCAATAAATTCGTCGATGGTTTCTTCCCCTCCAGGTGGGTGACGAGAGAGGGAGACGACGTCCTTGGTGAAGATGGTGAACCTACGTTCGAGGCCCTCCCAATCAACACCAAAGCGCTTGTTGAATATCGTACCTACGGGGATGTCGCGGCTCTTCTGGGTCTCTGCCCGTGTGACTCTACTGCCTTTTGATTTTAATCTGTTTCGCGTATGTCCTTCTAGTGGTACTAACTCGAGCATGTTTTTTTTTGCAAGTAAGATGGCAGACGTCGTGAACCTTTGTTGAAGCTGACCCAGGATAAAAAGAGCAACAAAAGGATAGTGAAGCCTAATCAGCCTACTCGCCTCGGGCCTAATCTTGAGCAGACAAAGGATGGGTCTAGCGCTTCATCAAGATCCCACAATGACAGGAAGCCCGCGACCGTGTCGGGGAAGAAGAGGGTCGCCCTGAAAATGAGCCTGTGGATTTGGCTGATGATGGACCGTGTGCTCGGGCCTTTAACCTTCCTCATTGCTTTGTTGAGAAGGATTATTTTGAAGGATTTCCCATGGCCGTGTCTAATGATGAGTCCGCCATTATCAGGCGGCTCGATAAAGAGGGCAAAAGAAAACACTTGGCTTCGAGTATGGTTGGCCGGATGAAGGTCGCGGAGATGGTTTTGTTCCTCGCGGGTGAAGGGGTCAGTTCTACTGCCACGGTGACTAACCTGGAGTTGGAGAAAACAACTATCCTGGAGAAGGCGAAGAAGTTAAAGATCACTCTCGAGTGGGGCGAAGAAAAGTTTCGAGCGCAGGCTAACGAGCTATCAAAGGAGAAGGAGAAAGTGGCCAAAGCTTCCGAGGAGAGGGACTCATTGATAATCGAGAAGAAAAAACTGGAGAATGAGGTCACTGATTTGAAGGCTTCTATGCTGCCCGCGGAAGATGAGCTCGAGGGAATCTCCAGCTTAAAGACTCATGCAGAACTGGTTGCTCGAATCCAGGTTCTTGAGTTGGGCTGTGTGGATGCAATGTCCGACGGATTTGAGATCACGATGGCTCAGCTGGCTTTGCCGAATCTAAGGCTTAACATTGAAGGAGCTGGAATTTTGTCTTAGGTGGTTGATGGTAAAGTAGTCCCTCCTTCTGAATCTTCTAAGCCAGAGACCGAAGAGGGTACTCTATGAAGTGATTGATGTTTTCTCGATGTTTTGTCTATTTTGTTCGAGCATGTGTGCCCTTAATTTTGTAATCATTGGATTAAGGGCCTGTGTGCCCGTATTTTTTTGTAAAACTTGGACAAGGGCTTTGCCTGACATTCTTTTGTTTGGGCCTGCATGCCCTTGATTTTGTAATATCTGGACAACATCGACCTTTGTGGTCGGCTTTTTCAAATGCCTTTATTTTTCCTGTTTATTACATGTTAGATGTTTATTTCATGAAGTATGGAGTTTGTGCTCGACCTTAGTTGTAGTCAACACATGAGGGGTGTGTAGAGAAGGCGGACTCGGGATCTGCATGGAAGAGGCCAAGACCGCAGTCGAGGTATTAACTTTATGGCGTGAACTGCCCATCACGAGCTGGGTGTTCTACCTATTAGGTACTTTGACGGCATAGCTCGATCGAGGTGTCTCGTCGGGCTAAGGTTTTGCTCGACCAATGAGCGAGAACCTACCTTTTGTTATTGATTGGATGTTATGTTTGTACCTTAACATGCTTTTATGGTCAAGCGAACCTTGTTATTTGTCAATAAGGGTATGTCGACTGCTAGGCCCTGATGTTTATTCGGGACTTAGCTGCAATATTGTTTCAACTATATGGTATTCCATGGTCGAGGTAGTGGTTCCCCACTCAAGTTTTCAAGGTAGTAGGCCCCAGTGCCCGCCATCCCGTGGACACGATAAGGGCCTTCCCAATTGGCGGCCAGCTTTCCCTCACGGGAATCTTTCTGATTTCTTTGTATGACTAAGCTACTAACCTGGAATTCGTGTTTTATGACTTTGGCGTCATGACACAGAGTTATATGCTGCTTCAGTGTAGCCTCACAAAGAGATGCCCCCGATCAGATCTCTTAGACCAGGTCAAGCTCTTCTCGTAATGCCTTATCATTTAGTTCCTCGTCGAGTGGAACTTCAGTTTGTCTAGACGACTCCATGATTTCCACGGGGATGACTGCTTCGGTGCCATAGGTTAGTTGAAATAGGATTTTACCAATCGTTGAGTGTGGTGTCGTCCTGTAAGCCTACATAACATTGTGCATCTCTTTGACCCATCTGTTTTTAGCTCCACCCAACCTGCGCTTGAGTCCTTGTAAGATGACTCTATTCGCGGCCTTAGCTTGCCCGTTCGTCTGAGGGTGTTCGACAGACATGAAGTGTTGTTTGGTGTCGATCTTGGCGATGAACTCTTGGAAGTTTTGGTAGGTGAATTGCGTCCCATTGTCGGTGTCGAGTGCCTGTGGGATGTCAAATCGGGAAAGCACGTTTCGTTTATAGAAATGAAGAATATTGTGTGATGTGATCCTGGCAAGGGCTTCGACCTCTATTCACTTTGTGATATAGCCGACGACTATAATGAGGAATTTATCATGATATGATCCTTGCACTAACGATCTGAGGATGTCCATCCTCCACCAGGCGAATGGCTATAGACTCAATAATGTTTTGAGCTCGTGTTGGGGTGCCAGGTGCATGTCCGCGTGTCTTTGACATCTGTCGCATTTTTTGATGTGCTCCTTCATGTCCTACTACATGGTGGGCCAATAATACCCTGCTCGCAATGCCTTTCGCGCTAGAGATCTTCTACTCAAGTGTTAGGCGTTGATTCCCTCGTGGATTTCCTATAAGATCTCGGGGACTTTGGATTCCTCGGTGCATTTCAAGAGTGGGATGGAGAATCCCCGTCGATAGAGCTTCTGCTTGACTACTACGTAAGAGCATGCTCATCGTCTCATTGTGTTGGCCTCATTTTTGTTAGCAGGCAACTCTCCCTTTATGAGATAGTTAAACATCGGGGTCATCAACACGTACTGTCCCCAATGGAGTTCATTTCAGGTGATGCGGCGGATCTCTCAATACTCAGGAGAGAAAGGGACTCTTGGATGACGGATTTGTTCCCCCCTTTTTTCTTTGTGCTCCGAGTTTTGAAATTATGTCGTCCCGAGTATTTTGTTCGCGGGGTACATGTTTGATTTCTGCTAGGTTAAACTTCTTCATCCTTTCTTTGACTAGGTTTAGGTATTTGATGAGGCTATCATTCTTGGCCTGATATTCTCCTCGAACTTGAGACGCGTCGAGCTGAGAGTCCGTGAATATTTGTACTTCTCGGGCACCTAGGTCTTCGGCCAACCTTAATCGTGCGAGCAGGGCCTCATACTCGGCCTGGTTGTTCGACAGGGGAAATGATAGGGTGAGCTAATGTTCGATCACAATGCCTTCCTTGTGTTCGAGGAGGATTCCTGCTCTGTTACCAGCCGAACTGGATGCTCCATCCATGAAGATGGTCCACTTATGTTTCCTGCTGTAAGGGGTTCATGGATGGTCATCTTTGCAATGAAGTCGATAACATTTGGGCTTTAAGGGCTTTCCTTCTTTTGTACTAAACGTCAAACTCCGAAATCTCCAGGGACCATTTCAGCATTCGACCGACCAGTTTGGTCAACCTAGAAGTTCTCTTACAGGTTGGTCTGTTCGTATGACAACTGTGTGGACCAAAAAGTAATATTTGAGTCTTCTCGATGCGTTAATGAATGCCAACGCTACCTTTTAAATTTGTTGGTATCTAACCTCTGGGCCCCGCAACTTTTTGCTAGTGAAGTATACTGGTTTCTACCCGTCTGGTATCTCGCAGACGAGGGCCACGCTTACGGCCTTGGTGGAGACGGCCAGGTAAAGAAACATATTTTCCCCATTCTCTGGCCATGATAACACGAGCGGTTGTGAAATGACTCGTTTGAGGTGGACGAGGTCTTGTTCGCACTCCTCGGTCCACTTGAATGCCGCTTCTTTGCGTAAGAGTTTGAAAAACAGGAGTGCATGTTGCACAGACTTTTCCACGAAGCGGGAGAGTGAGGTGAGCATGTCGTTCAAGACTTGTATGGATTTTTTCGAGTTTAGCGTGGGGAGTTCGGAGAACGCCATATATTTGTCGGGGTTGGCTTAGATTCTCTGTTCGGTTAGATAGAAACTGAGGAATTTTGTCGCCTTGACCCCGAAGGTGCATTTCTCCGGATTGAATCTCATCATACACCGCCGTGCTTGGTCGGAAACTCTTTTTAGGTGGGTAGCATGGTCGGTTTCTACTCGAGACTTGATGATCATGTCATCCATGTATACCTCGAGCATATCCCTGATCTCACCGTGGAAGAATTTGTTCATCATCCGTTGGTATGTTGCGTCTGTGTTTTTTAGGCCGAAGGGCATCACATTGTAGTAGTAATTGCCTGACCCATTCATGAAGCTAGTGCAGTGTTTGTCGCTCATTGCCATGGGGATTTGATTATAGCCCGAATAAGCATCTATAAACGATAAAATTTTGTAGACGGCCGAATTATCGACCAACATGTCAATGTTAGGTAAAAGAAATGCATCTTTAGGGCATGCCCGATTGAGATCAGTATAGTCGACACACATTCACTATTTTCCATTATTTTTCTTAACAAGTACAACATTGGAGAGCCAGGTTGAATACCTGGCCTCAGGAATAAAATTTTCCTCTATGAGGTCTTTTACAGCTTTTTCAACAGCCTCCGCTTTTTCGAGAAAATTCCTACGCCTATGTTGTACTACTGCCCTAGCGGATGGATCCACAGCAAGTCGGTGATAGGTGACCTCATGGTCGAGTCTGGGCATCTTTACGGCGCTCCACGCAAACAGATCAGCGTTTTCCCTCAGGCAAGCTTTGAGTTGCTTCCTCGCTAGGTCAGGGATTCCAGCACTGATCTTCACCCCTTTACTTGGGTCTTCACCGATGGGGATGAACTTGAAGTATCTGTCTGGGATGGGTCAGAGAGGGTCCTGTTCTCCATTGGAGGCCTCGACTTCATGTGTGGTAAAACGGGTGTCGAGGTCAATGGAGTCGACCTTTGGTGGAGCTTGTTGTTCTTCAACTTAAGAAGGTTTGTCCGCCAAGGTGGCAACTGTTGTTGAGGAGGTCGTTTTGTTGGTAGGTCGCACCCCAGTGTCGACCATGTTCTGTCCTTTGAAGACCACATTGAAACATCTCCTGGAAGCTATGATGTCTCCGTGGATGGTGGTGACGCGGGCCCTCTTGGTGTAGAACTTCATCTTTAAATGCACCGTGGAGTGTACAACGGCCAGCTCGGCCAGTGTCGGTCTCCCCAGGATACAGTTGTAGAGAGAGGGGAAATTGATCACCATAAAATGCACCTTGACCTGTCGGGATGCGGTTCCTTCCCCGAACGTGACGAAGATCTCCATATAACTCCATGTCTTGGAGGTAAAACAATTGAATCCTTGTAGTTCGGACCCCATGTATAGCGATAGGTGGGAATTGTCAAGTTGCAGGATGCGAAATAAATGGGTGTACATGACGTCAACAGAACTCCCTTCGTCGACCAGGATATGATGCATGTAAAAGTTGGCCATTTTTACCCTCACTAACAAAGGGATGCTGGAATTGGGGGCTCCGCCGGGCAGCTCCTCGAGATAAAAGGTGATTGGCTCAAATTTTCCCTTGAATTTTTCAAGGGTTACAGCCTGGACCAGGACTGTATCTATCAGCTTACTGGATTTCCTCTTTGCTGAATTCACCGAGATGTCATTGAATCCCCCGGTAGATATGACCACGGCGAAGGGGAACTTCTACCATATGCTGTGGGTGAACAGAGGCTCCTTGTCTTCGAGACCGTCAGGGATGCGGAAGTCCCCGGGTCTGGAGACATTGAAGGCTACTTGGAGGGGGCCTGACTCATCGGATGCTCGGGTATCCTCTTCAATTTCTTTAACCTCACGGGTATCCTGGCGAGGGGTGTCGTTCCTCTTGTACTGCCCGAGTCCCCTTGCCTTGATGAGAGTCTCGATGCACTATGCCATATAAGGGAATAGACAACACATTTTTTCCATAGACAGTGCTTTAAAGTGCTGCATATTCCCGCGCTGCTGTAAGTAAAGACAATGTTTTTTGTCAATGTAAAAGCGATGCTTAATGTCTCCTTTTGGAAGCGCTTTATTCCATAAGCGCTCTCTAAAGGCCCCTGTAGGCAGCGCTTTTTACTTCAGAAGCACTTTCTAATGCACCCCTTTAGACAACACTTTCACTTTAGACAACGCTTTTAAAAGCGCTGTGTAATTATATTTTAGTTTTTTTTCCTTCTGTTTTAGGCAGTGCTTTCTTTAAAAGCGCTCTCTAAAGGTCCTTTTAGGCAACACCTTTTACTTTTAAAGCGCTTTCTAATGCACCCCTTTAGGCAGCGCTTTCTTTAAAAGTGCTTTCTATTCCCCACTATAGGCAACACTTTTTTGTTTAAAGCGCTGTCTAATGTTCACAAATTTTTTAATATATACAACTTATACTTTAAGCGCTCTCTACAAATAATCACTTAAAATAAGCGTTGTCTTTCAAATTTGCACCAGATTTCATAAATTTGCAGCTTCAATCCAATAAATATGCACTTTAATCCAATAATGTATATATATATATATATATATATATATATATATATATATATATATATATATATATATATATATATATATATATATATATATATATATATATATATATATATATATATATATATATATATATATATATATATATTTGATACAACTTGAAAATACATATACATAAATTTGATCACTCCATATTTTTTCTTTAGCGGGTTTCAACTCTCGATCTCTCCAATCATCACAAGTGATTTGAACTTCTTTCCTCACAAGGGAACCAATGTAACTTGTCAACATTGAATCGTTAGGCTCAATTAGTTGTTTGTCTTCATTCCAATGTACGTCAAATTTGAAACCTTTATCTCTTGCATGAATGATTGACTTTATAATAGTTAGTCCTCGCCTAATATCATTCTCCACATCATGAATTAATTCATTTCCATCATTATTAGAAGCATCATGTGATTTTCCTCATTACTAGCCATTTGACCTGTAATAAAGAAAAACATAAACACAATATAAAATTCAAGTAGAATTGAATGAATAAACACAATATAAAAATATAAACACAATATAAGAACACGAACACAATATAATAATTTTATTTAATGATAAAACATATAACATTTTACTAGTACCTTTTTCTCTATCATCTCTTTCTTTTCTTGGTTGGAATGTGAATTACTTGGCTCTTAACAACGCGGACGGATGGATTGATCCAAATTCCCTCATTATGATCATTTCTAATATATGATTCATCCGCTATAATATTCTCATCTTGATCATTTCGTATATACGACTCATTCCCTCTAACATATGACTCATTCTCAACATCAATATCACTTTGATTTACATTGTTATCATCAATCACTTTGTTAGATAAAAACACTATAGACCATTTTGTACTTGTCAGATCAGTGACATAGAACACTTGTTTAGCTTGAGAGGCTAGAATAAAAGGCTCATCTTTGTATCTCACCCTATTAAGACCCACTTGTAAAAATTCCGACTTATCCATTCGTATGCCACTATTATGTACCCACTTGCAACCAAAGATAGGAATGTGAAACTTCTCATAATCAAACACCTAAATATGCTCAATAACCCCAAAATATGAAAGATTTGCATATTTGGGGTTTAAGTCCTTCATACTTGAAATGTGCATTGCTTCGGCTACCATGGTGACACCACTATTTTGCATAGTAATTTCATCATCTTGTTCTTTGGTATAAAATATGTATCTATTAATTGCGTGTGCGCTATAAGAAAACACGTGCAAACTCACACCATGTACTAAACATCTCAATCTTTTTGTTATTGAAGCGAGATCTAAATCAAACTTTAAAAAAATATGATCCTTGAACCATTGTATAACACTTTGATTATGCTCTCGTACTATCTAATTTTCATTTATATTCGAATTTAAACCCTGGAGTACAACCTTGTGCATTTCAACACATGACTCAACCTCATTGTCATTATGTAGAACATACAAATGCACTTGATCCCGTTTAACCCTTGATACTGTCACACTTTAATTTCCAATTAAAATTTTTCCTTCCTTCCTTTCAAAAATATGAGATTTGGGTAGTCTGATGGATTAAACATTGGACAAATATTCAGTACAAAGCTCAACCGCTTCTTCAACAATGTATCGTTCAACCATATAACCCTCTGGCCGACTTTGGTTTTTCACATACCCTTTTAATATTTTCATATAATGCTCAATAGGGTACATTCATCTCATATAAGCTGGTCCACACAATTGTGACTCTTTCATAAGATGAACAACAATATGTACCATAATTTCAAAAAATGAGGGAGAAAGATACATTTCAAGCTCACACAAAGTAATAACTATTTCTTTTTGCAATATTGGTAAGATCTCATGATCAATCACCTTACTACAAATTGACTTGAATAAAATATAAAATTTAGTTATGGAGCTTCTTACTTTTTATGGCAAAATAGAACGTATACCTATTGGTAGAAAATGCTCCATTATAACATGGCAATCACGTGTCTTTAAACTCTTTAATATGAGGTCTTTCATAGACATAAGTCTTCTAATATATGAAGAGCAACCTTCTGAAACTTTAACTTCACTTAGAAACTTACACAATATTTTTTTCTCCTTTCTAGATAAAGTATAAGCAGCATGAGGTAGATATGTTCCTTTTCCTTTCTTCATGGGTCCCAATTCAGTCCATATTCCGATCTCTATCAAGTCCTTTCTTGCTTTAAGGTCATCCTTAGACTTTCTTTGTATATTGAGTAACGTAACAATAACTCTTTCAAATACATTTTTTTTAATATGCATAACATCAAGAAAATGTCTTACATACAACGACTTCCAATATGGAAATTAAAAAAAATTAACCTCTTCTTCCACCCACGTTTGACAAGCGCATGTGCAAAATGCTTGCCAAACTGAGTACTCATATCTATCACCTTTTCAAAAAATTTATTACCTGTCAATGTAGGTGGAGCTCTATCATGTTCTGGATTTCCATTGAATGCCTTTCTCCACCCATGGTAGTGATGATTAGAATTTAAGACCGAGAAATAAATTCTTTTGACAAAATTCCAATCGTTTTCAATCTATGTTTTCTTCAAAAATAGGACACACTTTTTGACCTTTAATGCTATACCCTGATAGATTTCCATATACTGGAAAATCATTAATTGTGTCAAACAACATCGCCCTCAAATTGAAACTTTCTTTCCTATATCCATTATAAACCTCCACATTGTTCCCCACAGAATCTTTAAATCTTTGATTAAAGGTGTCAAGTATACGTCTATGTCATTCCATGGTTGTTTAGGCCCAGAAATTAACATAAATAACATCATGTACTTGCACTTCATACATAGCCATGGAGGTAGGTTATAAATCATAATAATCATAGGCCATGTGGTATGTGAGATACTTTGAAGACCATGTAGGTTCATTCCATCAATAGATAATGCCAAGCGAAGATTTCTTGCTTTTCCTCCAAAATCAGGATAATCATTATCAATTTTTAACCACTGTGGTGAATCTGCCGGATGTCGAAACTTTCCATCAATAATTCTTTCATCTGTATGCCAAGTCAAGTGTCTTACATCGATTTCACTATGAAACATGCATCTAAATCTCGGAATTATAGGAAAATACCATAAGACTTTTGCTGGAGACAATTTTTCTTACATCGAGATAAACCACATTTAGGGCACTCATTTAACGATGCATAATCATTTCGAAACAAAATGCAATCATTTGGAAAAGAATGTATCTTATCACAGCTCATGCCAATATAGCACAACATTTTTTTGGCCTCATAGGTTCGATTAGGAAGAACATTATCCTCCGGGAGCATATCTTTCATAAGGACTAATAAATCTGTGAAACTTTTATCCGACCATCCACTGTACGCCTTTAAGTTGTACCACTTTAATACCTCAGATAGTCTTGTGAATTTAGTGCAACCTTTATACAATTGTTTCTCTGCATCTCTTAATACCCTCTCAAACATTTTGGGACAATCTTGAAGATCTTCTTCAAGTGCTTCTGCTATCTCTTCGACTCGATCACAATCGTATGTATCCGTGCCATTGTTGTCTGAAGCATATGTTGTACTATCCCCCGGTTCAACATTCCCGTTACTTTTCTCACCATGAAATATCCAACATTTATAACTTCGATCAATTCCATACCTCACTAAATGCGATTTCTACCCAACTGCGTCAATCCGACTCCCGTAACAACAACCCAAGCAAGAACATTTCATTCGATTGAGGTTTTCAGGGTGTTCAACATCAAACTTAACAAATTCTAATACCCTATTCTCGTACTCTTTTGACAACCGATCGACACACATCTATTTTTTATCCATGGTTTTACTACTAAGTAATCTAAACAAAAATATTATAATTATTCACACAACTATAGCAAAAGAACAACTAATTACCTGTAGAGAAGTCAACAACTTCTAAAACCACACACTATAAGATTCTTGAAGACGATCTGAACTTCACTCTTCATAAGTAACCCCTAGCAAAGATATTCCTAACCAACATTTATCACGCTGAAAAAAAGGAATGAGAAGCTATATAAATGAATGATCAGAAAAAGGAATGACAAGTACACATATGTATCAATTCAAATGTATGTTCAAATATATATATTGTTCAAAGTTAAAAGTATTTTATTCAAATATATAAACTTAATATCACAAACTCAATTTAATAAAAAAAATACTTATTACAAACTTTAATCCAAACTTTCAAAAGAACACTAATTTATTTATTTATAAATTAACATTAACATTTTATGATATTATTAAACGACACACCTACATGTCTACAACATTTGATTCACAAGACACCACAATTAGATTACTAATCAATCAATCCATGGAATAATATCTAATAATTTATTTACAACAAAATCCTAAAGAATGTACACATCAATAAAATCACATTATACATCAATATCTAGGCACTAAAATTTCTCAACTTTCAACAAAAAAAATTACATTTTCTACATAAAAATTATAAAAGAATTTCCAAAATTATTTTATCTATTTCTTGCAGTGAAGACTCTATTGTACCAAATGGAATAAAGTATCATTTGAAATGAGATACCTGGACATGAGAAACAAAGGACAAGCCTGCAACTTCAATAGTTAAAAGAAGCCCATGCATACACCAGATCTACAGTGGGATCAAACTAAAGTTGACAGCGCAATCCCTCTTACGCTGCAACAAGATATATATATATATATATATATATATATATATATATATATATATATATATATATATATATATATATATATATATATATATATATATATATATATATATATATATATATATATATATATATATATATATATATATATATATATATATATATATATATATATATATATATATATATATATATATATATATATATATATATATATATATATATATATATATATGATAAAATCTGTCAGGACATATAGAGTTATGGGAAAAATAAGTAAGATATAGAATATCTCACTTAAGTTCAGAAAAGTCATCAATCTGTCCAGCCAATTACTTCAATTCAGACTTTAATGATATGCATATTAGTACTACTCCTTAACAATTTTGACACGATTGATTTCTTCTAAATTTAATTTAATTTAAAAAAAAAGTATTTAAAACTTTAGTTAATTTGAATTAACAAGTGAAACTATGTGAAACTGTGACAATTCATTTCTAGTGAAGCTAATGCATACTTCATTATTTTCAGAAGTTTGGATTAGTACATATGCTCTTCCACTAAAGTTAACTAGAGATGAGAGCTTGTGTATGGAGCTTTCTGCGGAAGAGGCTAGTAAGTTGTTTTTTTTTTGCTTTTGTTACATGTTTAAGTGCTACAAGAAGATGCTAACACTCTTTCTCTATGAATCACACTGCTGCTCAGATTAACCACAATGTGTCAAGTAAGTATTCAACTAAGAGATTCTTTATTATAAAGTTGAAGTTTGTGTTCTTAATCTTATCCTATGTTGCAGTGAATCAAGCTATTTTTTCTCGTCCGAGTTTCTATGATGGCTTGTCTCCAGTACTCAATGTGGATGGTATGCTAAGTAGCAAATATCCACCAAGGCTCTGGTTGAATGTCCAGGTTATATCTCTCGATATCTCTTGACATGAATAATAACACATGTAATCATTTTATAACACTGTTTTATGACCAACACAATGTAAAACTAGTAGATAAAGTACTAGAAATGTTAAGACAATCAAGTCATATGCATATGGAATAATGGTACTGAATAATACATATGGCTAGTTAAACTAGACAACTACTTGGAGCCTCTCACAACCCTAGTATCTGATGCACATAAACAAGGATTAGAAGTGTATGCTTTTGGTTTTGATAATAATTTCTTTTCAAGTTATGATTATAACTATGATCCTACTGCTGAGTACTTATAATTTATAACGAAAGACGAATCTGTTGATGGTCTTGTTATTGATTTTCCTTCTACCGCATTAAACTCCATAGGTGAGTTTATAACATTATACCTTTCTTATAAACATTTTCTGCGGTGAGAGTGAAGAGATATTCAAAAATTTATATTGCAGTATACAACTATGCTTAGAAGACTAATTCAAAAGAAGATAACTAGGCTATATGGAACTGATTACTAACTCTTACGAATTTCTTGTTTTTACAGCATGCTTTGCACTCAACAATACACTATCGAAAAAAGGTAGTAGTATTATTCTTGAACTTCTCACAATCATAAAACCTTATAAACAAGATGCGAAAAGATGCTAACGCATTTGCTTTTGCAGGACAACCTTATAATTAACAGCACATGGCATTTTATATTATATGGTATTCAAAGGGGAAAAAACAAGAAACTAAATTAGTCAAAATTCTGTGTACGGAATAAGAATTAGTTATCAGTTAAGACCGAGAGTTAGTTAAGCTTCATTACACACAATTTCAATCTTAAATTCACACAAAATTTAACACATTTATTCAAATATATATATATATATATATATATATATATATATATATATATATATATATATATATATATATATATATATATATATATATATATATATATATATATATATATTGTGAGTAGAAGATTTAGGTCTCAAACTGTAAAGAAGGAACAATTTACACACATGAAAAGAAGAAGAAGTGACATGTTATGCGAACACCAACGACAGTAACGTCTGAACAGCGAAATCAACGACGAAATTTTCTTTGAGTTTGAGAAATTAACGAACGGAGGAAGTTCGTATGGGAGATCAACGACAAATGAGAGGAAAGTAAACAAAGTACCATAGTGATGGTGGTGCTGGAAATTCACATAGTAAGTATGGTTGGGACCGGAACAAGACGTGCGAAGAGATAGCCAGACTGAGATCTGGCCGTGAGTTGTTATTGAAGGCTGGCTGGTGTAAACAGTGAACGGTGAGGTTGACGGAAAGTGAGCCGAAAAAGAGTATGGAAGGAGAACGGCGAATCAACGGTGAAAGTTCATATGGAGAGTTTGAGATTGAGAGTTTTGCAGATTGAGGGGTTTTTGAGATTGAAGGTTTTTCGTGAATTTGAGAATTTTTCACTTTGCAGAAGAAGAACAGTGGATAATAGAAAGTAACGACTCAAAACCTAAATTGTAATATTTTATTTCAATTTTAATTAACCTTAGGCAGTGCTTTTAGAAAGCGTTGCCTAAAGTGTGGCTTTAGCAGCGCTGCCTAAAGTGTGGCTTTAGCAGCGCTTTGAGCCTATGGCAGCACTTTCTACTATTGGATCTATGGAAGCTCTTTGAATTTAGCAACGCTTTCTAGAATTTATTTATTTTTATTTCAATTTTAATTAACCTTAGGCAGCACTTTTAAAAGCGCTGCCTAAAGTGTGATTTTAGAAGCGCTTTGGGCCTATGGCAGCGCTTTCTTTTGTTGGGCATATGACAACGCTTTCTTTAATGAACCTAAGACAACATTTTTTCTCAACTTTACACAACACTTTGGTACATAAGCATTGTCTAAGGTGTGTTGCCTTAAAGTAGTTTTGGCGTAGTGATGGCATCCTTCAGGTGGATGCAGTTTTCGGTCAAGTGATCGTGGCTCCGATGGTATTGATAGTATTTCGTCCTGTCGGCCCCGTTCTTAAACTCAGAATTAGTGCACTCTGCAAGGATACACTCGCGGGAAGCGGTCAACTGAGTGTATTTACTGAATCACCTAACTGGTCATCTATGTTCGTGGGAGTTGCGAGGTTTCTCTTCCATTATCTTCTCCCTTATTCATTGAGGAGGGCATGTGTCATTGTGCTACTGGATGTTAGTTGATCTGTGGTTCCTTGACTCGCTGGCATTGTTGGCGACCTCTTTCTTCTTGTAGGTTATGTAGGCTCGGGCTTTGTCGAGGAGTGCATCAAAATATCTGGGAGGCTCGATGTCGACGACCTTTCTGAACTCAGTGCCCAAGAGGAGTCCCCTCTCAAGAAAGTAGCTCTTCATGTGGTCGGTGCAGGGGACCTGAATGGCCTCGCGGTTGAATCGATCGATGTACTATCTAAGAGTCTCATCGCTCATCTGGATGATTACCTCTGCTAACGAATTGGCTCTTCAAACTCTTCCACGAGGTGATCGACCCAGGGGGAGACTTTTATACCAGTCTATGGCTATTTTCCTCAGTGTTGTGGGGAACAACCTGCATTTAATAAGGCCCCTGATATTGTGATATTGGAGCATCGCCTCAAAGTGGTCGATATGGTCGACGGGGTCTGCAATGCCATCGTACTCCTTTAGATGGGGAGACTTCTCCATCCCTTTAGGGATAAGGGCCTCCATGATGGCTTGGGGTAGTGGGCTGCGAGGGTCGTCTTTATCGCTTCATTCTAGGGAGAGAGAGGGGGACCGGTTGTAGCAGAGGTCTTTGTGTCGGTCTTGGACACGAGGAGGATTCTTCAACTGAGATTTCTTTTCTTTGTCGCCCCTGTTCCTTTTACGAGGGGATCGTTGTTCCTTGCACGGGGGAGTGTGGCCGAGCTTCTTGACGACTTCGGGCTGGGTCCTCTCTAATGTCGAGCCTCACCCAGTGCGACATGGAGAGGGGCTTTGAGAATCGTCCCGTCTTTTTCTACATGGGGGAGACCGGGAGCGGTCCTCTTATTGTCGGTGAGGAGGAGTTCATGAATCAGGCCTTCAGTGTTTTTGGGGGGACCGGCATGTCTGTTCCAACATCTCCATGCGCTCGCCCTGTACGAAGATCATATAGTTTGTTTGGTTGATTGTCGCGAATAAGGCCTTGGTCATAGGATCAATATTCTCAAGAACGGGGATCTCCTTATACACAGTGGTCTCATAATTCTGCCGAGGATGGTTGTCATCGTCGCATGGTTGCAAATGGGTGGATGAGTACACGGTCATCCAGTCCCTGAGGTCCTGCTCGGGAGCGGCAGCGTTGTTGTTATTTCCCGCATCGACAAAGTGGACGTTTTGGTCGCCATTGTTGGCTTGGTCGACCATGGAAATCGGAAGGTTGAGAGAGTTGATTTGGTCTTAGGTAAATGAAATACGGGGGATTTGGATTCCCATATATGGCGCCACTGATCGTACTTGATCAGAAGGGATTGTCAAGACCCGCGAGCTTTGAATCGAGTAGCGGTTGAGTGTGAAGTAGGGGGGACCTGCAAGACACTCTGATGCCAAAGTAAGGTTCAAAACAAATTGCAAGTAGTGAGTAAGAGTATGAGTGAATGAATACCTGATCCTTTCAAGTGAGAGGGAATTTATAGCCCCAACATTGGGCCAAAGTCCCCATGTTGGGCTGATCAAGCAGACCCAAAATGGGGACTGTCAGGTCCTACATGTGTAGTGGAGGCCAACACATGGTCTCCAACCTGAATGGACTTCTCTGAACTATCAAGAGGACGTGGATGCGGTCTTTTCGAAGTCAAGAGGACTCTGTGATACTCGGAGGCACTGGATGTCTATCCTATGAGGAGGGGGCTCGCGAGGACTTCCTGAGTGTCGTTGGTCCTCCTCGACAGTTATGTGGTGATGATGTCCTCGGAGGATATATCTTGGTCGAGGAGAGGGGAGGACTCACTGTCCGACATGGTCAAGAGCAGACTCGCTCCTACTGATCTTCTCCTGCAGTATAGTTTGGTTGAGCCTTGTATGATGTTTGGGCCAAATGCAGGCCCAGTCCAGAATAATTTTTGATATTTTGGGATAATTATTATTTTTTAGATGTTACTTTAAGTTATTATTTATGTTGACATAATTTAAAGGTGTTATTATCAATGAAATGAACTCTGAGTCATAACATCAAATTTTGAATTATATAATCTGAAATTATTATAAGATTTTTTTGACATAGTCTAGATTCTATAACCCGAATCAGTGCTGAGTTTTTCACGATTCTAATCTATAATCTAAAATGTGTTATTTGATTCTTTCGTGTGGTATAAATTGAACAAATATTTTATGTGGAGTAGAATGCAAAAGAACTTGTATAAAATTATGTGTTTGATTCATTTGTAGTTCATAATGCAAATACAATAAACTATTGTTACTCATACTCACTCAGAATGAACTATAGTCAAACTATAGTTTACTATAATTAGGAGTGACAAATGAGCATGCCCACTCTATAAAATCTTGTAAAAAATAGAATAAACGAGACAAACATAATTAAGAGTGCGTGTCTAAAACTTAATCCACCCTGCAAAAAAGTGATAACATGATAAATCAGTGAGTACTACATCTTTTAAGTTTGAAAATATAAATGTATGTTAATATTCGCGTCAACAACAACCTTTAAACAAACGGAACTATACAAAGGGGATGTTAGCATAAACCCTTGACCAATCCTAAAACATACATGCTTTATAAAACATACATGCTTTATAAAACATACATGGTATAGGATTCAACAATTCCAAATTCTAAAATCTAAATGCATACTCTAAAAAGTATTTTTGTTAACTTGAAGAAGGTTTGAAGGGGGTGAGAAAAGAAAAAACCGTTTAAAATACTAAAAACAAATTTGGGTCGACCCATCTTTGTTTTTCTTTCGTCTAGACTAAACAAACCTAACTCAGTCCAACCCCCACCGCCGCGAATAAACCCCTCCGATCACCACCGTACTTTCCTCACAAAACCCCGTCGTAGAAATGTGCTTTACCGATTAACTTTTCTTACCGGAATTTGTTTTTCACCGAGAAACAGTGAAATGGCGAAGGAATTGTTGAGCCTTGACAATGGAACAACTTGCTCATCATGGAACTACTCTGGCATCAGACTCGCTACTGGTTCCACCGATGGCTCACTTTCAGTCTTCGATTTTCGCGATCCAGCTTCTTCTTCTAACAATCTCCGCTTTACTTTTAAAACTAAGGTGAATTTAACATTCAATTGGAATTTTTTTTGTTGATAAAACTTAGCGGAAGCACTTATTCTATAAGCTGTTTTTAGCTTATTTCTATTAGTTCTCTCATTATAAAAATAGCTTATATAGAGTTGTTTGTTTAACTTAGAAAGAGTATAGATTCACTTGTGAATATTCAACTGCATAAGTCTTTACTTTTCATGTTAAGGGCATGTTTGGATGAACTTATTTGAGCTTATCTATTGGCGGGATTAAGCTCCTGTGATAGGAGATTTGTGAAAAGAACTTATGACATTTCCATAAGCTGTTTTAAACTTATTTCCTTTAGTTCTCTCATTATAAACATATCTTATATAGGGCTGGTTTGTTACTTATTATAAAAAAAGTGATTTTGATATTTAATAATTTAGAATTTTTTCATAAATTATTTAAAGAAAAGCAGAAGTTGTTTTGTGTTAGTCTACCTTAGTAAAAATCACATCAAAAATAATTTTAAGAGAATCTACTGAAAACAGCTTTTCACTTTTTTAGTTTGTAGAATTTTTTCTCTCTTTTAGATTCTCATTTTTTTCTCAAAATGATTTTACAATTGGAAGATTTTCACATTTATATATTTTTAAGAAGTGATTTTCTTCAAGTCAAAGTTATAACAAACAGGCCATATATGATAAACGCATATGCAAAAAGATTTTAATTATACTGTTTATCCAAACAAGGCCTAAGTTGCTCTGCTCTTGTTTTTCTTCCATGGTTTTTACATTTATGTTTTTTCCCTCTGAATCTATGAAGGTTCATGAAGGAAACATTGCGAAGATAGTTTGGGTTCCGCCAGAGTATGGTGATGTAGTTGGGTGTGTTTCCACTGATGGAAGTGTTTCATTGTTGGAAGAGATTGTGGAAGGTATCATTGATTTTGATTCTTCGTTTACATGTCTTCTGGCTTGTTTTTTCGTTTTCTTCATTCACATTTCATTCATACGTTTTCACTCAATGCTGAAAACCTATTTTTTTCCCTGTGTTTATAAATTGTATATATAGATTCACAGCCTCTTCAGTGGAAGATTCGTAAAACTTTCGGAAGCAATGAGAGCAAAGTCCTTGATGTTCAATTTGGAATCTCTTTTACACGTTTGAAAATGGTTAGTTTTGGACGTTTTTCACTTGAAATTGTATAACAATGCTTAAACGTATATACTATTGATTTTACACTCATTTACATTTTTATGGACACGAAAGGTTGCTGCATATTCGGATGGTCATGTGAGAGTATTCGAGCTCTTGGATCCCTTGGAACTGACAAATTGGCAACTTCAGGTAAAACTAGATTGTTCTACGTTCTCCGAGTTAAGAAATGCGATACTTAAGATTCTTTGGATGATAATAAACCAACATGTTTTTTTATTCTGCTCTTTATTTGTAGGCTGAATTTCAAAATGTTGTTGATTCGGTGTCTTCATTTGGAAAGGCTCTGTGCCTCTCTGCGTCTATATCTTTGAATCCACAAAAGTGTGGTAGCGAGGAATTCAGCTTCCTTCTAAGTTTTAATTCAGATACACCGGAGCTCAATTCTTCTAAGGTAAACTAACTCTAGTCCAAATTTTGTCTCTGTTATTTCGTTTTTGATTTGAGTTGCATTATCTTAAATTTCAATGTGTGGTGCTTATTGTGTGCAGGTATGGGAGTTTGACCAGGCTCATCGAAGATGGCTTCCTGTGGCAGAATTAGCACTGCCTGAGGACAAGGGTGATCGGGTTTATGCCGTCGCGTGGGCACCAAATATTGGCAGGTAAATTTGTGTAATTTTGGTATTGTTTCAATCACATCTATTAGTTATACTACCTTATATAGCATTGCTGTCGACATCAAAATGCTAGATTGCTGTGCAGACAAGAGTTCGTGTCGGTCAATTAAGTGTATGTTTGGTTCCACTTTTGAAAGAGGAAAAATAGATTCTAGAGGTGTATAACTGATTTTACCTCCATAATTGATCATGTGTATGTTTGATTTCACGGTTGAAAACACTTAGAATTCATTCTAGATGTGCAGAATTGATTTAGACATGTTTGGTTTCTCTCAAGTAGAATTGATTGTGCTTTTTAAATTCTTTTTTTCAGAATTGATTCTACTTGAAGTTAGAATTGATAGCTTTTGAGTTTAAACGTCATTTTTACACCGAAGTTTACTCTTCAACTCACTTTTGCAAGAATTTATCCATACATAAATCATTTTGCCTTCAATTCACTTTTAGGCAGATTCAATTTTACAAATTAATTCACTCACAATAATTTTTTTTCACCGGAGAACCTTACACACGCTCTAACTTGAAACTATAATTTGGAGCCTTTGCCTCTACAATTGATTGTATAACCCACTTTTATATGAATGTATTCAAACATAAACTATTTTATATTCAACACACTTTTAGTCATAATCAATTTTACATAACTAATTCATTTTAAAACCACTATTGTCACTGCAAATCCAAGCCCACGCCAATACAAGGAAGTATGTAGTTATGCACTACATAGGTTGTAATTGACTCTAGCACTATTTTCTTATGGAGTCCAAGAAATGTGATTTGTTACTTACTAGTAATGAATTTCTTGTAGACTATATGAGGTCATCGCCGTCGCAACTCAAAAGGGACTTGCAATATGGCATCTAGGACTGAATCCCAATCATAACGGGAGACTTCCAGTAGATAAAATTGCACTGTTATCTGGTCACGAAGGCATGGTATAATTCTGACTCCATTCATGTTGTCTATTTTTTTCAAACATCATCTAGATGCTTGAATTAATGTTTCGCTAAATTTTGTCTAGGTGTGGCAAATGGAGTGGGATATGAGTGGAATGACGTTGGCTACTACAGGTGACGATGGAATGGTCCGATTATGGCAGTCTAATCTCAATGGCGTTTGGCATCAACAAGCTGCATTCGAACCTACTTCTTAGCTTCCTATTCCTGTTACATGCAGCCCTCTGAGTGTTGTAAGTAGTAAGCTAGCATTGATCTTCCCCACACCAATATTAATTATTGAATAATAGGACGGCTTGTATTTTGTTGTAGGTTAGATAGACAAAGATATGATGATAATTTTTCAATGGTTGTGATTGGCAACAATTGCAACCCCTTGCAATTCACACAAATCATACTTCCTCTTTTCAAATGACATTGAGGGAGCTTTTGATATCTAATTTTCTGTTTGTGGTGTATAATTGTGCCGACGCATTTGTCAGTCGGTTTAGAAAATTTTATGCTAATGTGTACTTACTCATGTTTTTAATGAAATCTAGTAATCATATATAAGTAAGTATTAAACATAAATAGGGATATTGAATTTTATTGTTCTGACCCCAAAACATTTGACATTTGAAACTACATAAGGATATTAAATTTGTTGTTCTGATACCAAAATTTCATACATTTGAGTAAAAAACATGCATCATCAAAAATAGAGCAAATTATTCTTTCTGCTGCTTCTCCATGTGTTTGAAGGAAAATTGTGATCCAAAACGTAGCGGAAATTAAAATTTTCCTTTAGCGATCCTTACGAATGAGCATGGTCAGTGATAGAATATATTACCTCTTGTGACGATTTAGACTTTCGATGCTGTGATCACGAGCGTTGATGAAGAATAACACCTCTACTCAGTTCACACGAACAGATCGCTTTCGGTCACATGCTAGCTGCTTACGAACGAAAACTGAGTGAGCGAGTGAGACAAAATACAACTAGAGTTTCGATACCGAAATTTTATCAAATGAAATGCTTCAGCACAAGGACTCTATTTATATAACCACTCGTGTGGGCTGTAAGCTAAAAGCCCAATTAAGGCTGCAAGTTGAAAGCCCAATTAAGCGTACGGGTATCATACCTTATGATATATTGCATATCACTTAAGCGCGTGGTACCTTACCACATTCCGTATTTCACTTAAGTGTATCGTACTTTACGGTGTTTTACAATTCACTTAAGCGTACCGTACCTTACATTGTTCCTTATTTACTCTATCTCTCATCAACCTGTCCTTATGTGTGTGATCCTGCAGGTTTTCGCGACGTTGACAATTATATTAAATCACACATTTAACATAATAAGCAGTGAGTGATATCTAGCAACACATCACTGCTACCAAGTCAAGAAAATGTCATGTGATTTGACAAAACCATTCAGTGATAATATTTGTGTGTACAATTACCCTTTTGTCCTTATGTCTATATTGAACGCAAGACATAGGCCGTGTCACCCTTGTCCAGTTTAATATTGGACCCTTAGACATTTATCCTGTTATGCAGGATGGGCAAATTCTATCTAGGTCACTCATATCCCCTAGCATGCTTTGTGAAGTATCCATCAACTGTCTTTATGGTCATCCAATTACGTATAACGTTTGATCAACAATAAAGTACTTAACTCTACATCTAGGGTCCATAGTGGTTTCAGGTCGAAGGGTGGTATACACCATTACCACCATGAGAATAACTTATGACACCTTGCATAACATTCTATGTAGTATTCTCATAGCGGGTCAATCTAATATAAATATTACTCCTAATATTTATATCTATGTCAAGACTTGATAACTCCTTATCCATGATCCATGAGATGTGATCATCAGTCTATCTTCATAATAATCTCAATGCTTTAATGTTATCTCACTTTGCAATAAAACTCGACTACAGATACTTTAAGAATAATGTCCTTATATTTAATGGGATCTCATGATTAAGTCACACTTAATATTTCATTAAACAGACGAACTATTCTAGGGACTTTATTATTTTGGAAAAGCAAACATAATAAAGAAAATGAATTTCTCTTTACACCTAGTAATGGTAACTTTCACCACTGAAAACCCGAAAATATCCTTCACAAGTGCACTTGCGAAACTTCCTCTGTTTGTGTCATTTTTGTTTAAAACTACATCAATTCCACTATTTCACAATCAGACAAATTTTTTATGATTTTATCGAAAATATAAAACGAACATAACAATACATTTAAAATAGATGTTCATACATAATTTTATACATAAATTATTTGGAAAGTAAGTACGGTCAAAATATTACAACAAAAAACAAAACATAACATAGGCTACTGCATATGCCTAATCCTAACTCCCAGCGTCCTCTGCCTGTTGACTGCGATGCACCAGATGCCTCTGTGACCATCCTCTAAACTATGGCAACCGCCTCAGGACCGCTCGCCTCGATAATCCTTATATCCAACGCCTCCTGCCCAAGTAGGCGGATCCGCTGACAGATCGAAAATAGATCAATGGCGTGATCATCCTCGACCTGCTGTTTCTCCAATAGTTCCTCATGAGCTGGTCTAGATGGACGTCCAGGATCATTCGGTGTCATGAGAGGATGTGACACGTTAAAGAACCATGTCACGTAACCCTCTACACAGTGCCAACTTTGGGATGTCGGCGTCATCTGATACTCCTGTGGCACCAAATGATTCTCCCAATCCTGGAAGATGCCATCGAGATCCCGCCGTGCCATGATGTTGGGAGCATCCTGAAAAGGAGATCTAGGTATCTCATCTACACATAGTCAAACTGGAGGATACACCACTCTGGAAGATACCTGACCATAATATTCGACCCACATGCTAGCCACCTAGAGTATAAAAAGATGGGATCGAATGCCACAGCCTCCCTGTAATCCTCAAACGGCGTCCAGTTGATGTCATCATGGTTGGTGCGATCAAGATACACCCGGTACGACGCCACTTTATGGTTCCCTCTGTGGAGAATATACTTGACAACCCTTGGCATGTTGTCAGTATATTCCTCATCTGGTTCGAAACCATGAATGCAGTGAAAATGAGATATTATTCAGCTCTGCGAAAACAATAACATAATATGTAAGTACAAATTAATCTAAACAAATTTAAGTTAATAGTTGAAATGAAAGGTACCGTGAGGAGTGTGCATGAGCCAGTGAGCGCCCTCATCCTCCAATTTGAAGCTTCATTCAACTTTTGGTAGAGGTATACCATAACAGCGCCCCCCAGTTCCACTCACGAATTATAGTCAGGTGCATAAAATACCGTAGGTAGGTCACATCGGTATAGGTATCACTTTTGTCCACAAAGACGGACGTGCCGATCAAGAACATAAAGTAACACTGCAGAGCACAGTCTCGGTGATACTGAATGAAAACATCGTCCTCTTCTTCCTGGGCACTTGATGCTGCAACCAGGTGCTCCTCATACAAATCCTTCAGATGGGAGAACTTTATATGCGCCACATTAGTGGCTCTGCAGTCCTCATACGTCCTATCTGGATTAGCTCTCAGATACTTAACCATCCACTCAATCGCCTCAGCTCGTTATATCTTGTGATGGTTAAGTAACCTATCTCTGATAGTTAGGTGGGGAAATCGTTCCTGAAACAAAAAAAATGTTACAATCGTATTTTTGAGTAAAATATATAAAATGAAAAAGTGCAACCAAAAATATACCTCTCGTTCCAAGACATGGCAAGCGGTATGATCATGATAGTAAATCAAGATGGACGTGTCAAATGGCCCTCCCAGATAGCCCTGCTCTGCCTGCTCAAGTACCAGAGCATGCTCGGGTACCTCATCCCTCTCAGGTACCCAAACTCTTCTGCCACCTCCAGCTCATCAGGTACCTGCTCATGCGAGAGGTAGACGTCTGATGCAGACGACTCCTCGGTGCAGAAGGAGAAGCTACATCCAATTGTTCCCTTTGTATCCAACCACGTCCTCGAGGCCGGTTAACCTACTGCTCGGTTCTCTCTCGACGAGTCGAGGCAGTCTGAGTTGGTCTGCCTTGTCTTAACCGCCTGCTTAGGTCCTGATTGTCAGCCATGTTCCTGAAATAAATAATTATAATTGTTAGGTTTTAAAAATAAAACTCAGGCAAGAACTCCCAAGTGCACTTGCGAAACTGGTCCAGGGTGACTTCGCAAGTGCACTTGAGGAACTCCCTGCGCACAACCATTTTCAAAGCAGCTGCTTCTTCCCCTAAAACACCCAAATCTCAATTTTCTGTCACCCAAACAACTACATTTACCTATTGTAACACCAACATACAAAATGTAATTGTTACAAACTAACCTGATAAACTATTACAAGATTTCATTGTGAATCAAAATAAATTGGAGAAAACTTACACAAATTTGAAAGCTTGGAGATGATTTGGGATGACTTGAAATGAGTTGAAATGGAGAGATGAGCAAAAATGAATGAGTTTGGAGTAAAAAGTGAGAAGCTTTGATGTTTTGATAGAAAATGGGTTGGGGGTCTGTTCTGTTCGTTTTGTTAAAACAATTCACAGACTTCCCAAGTGCACTTGCGAAATGAGGAATTATGGGTTATTTCGCAAATGCACATGCGAAGACACCCTGTTTTTGACAAATTATGGGTTAATTCGTAGATGCACATGCGAAGTCACTCTGTTTTTGACAAATTATGGGTTAATTCGTAGATGCACATGCGAAGTCACCTGTTATTGTACAATACAGTACTTTCGCATGTGCACTTGCGAAGTCTGGGGGTATTTTGAATTTTTCACAAGAGGCCTAGAAGAACACCACTAGGTCGGAAAAGAAATTCCCTAAAGAAATGCCTTTTATTATTAATAAATAATTCAATACAAGTACCAAAAACATTGGCCTCTAGGACTTACACCAAGAGTGTTCTCTAAATACAAAAATATGACAAAACAGAACACATCTCTCAAAGATTTAAGCTACCATATGCTCCTTTCTAGGAGATCCTAAAACCTCTTTCAAAGAAAGGTATGCAATTAAAGCTGAAATCTCTTGGATGAAATGCCTTTGCAAAATTTTGAATCATTTACAATTTGTTTCTGCAACCTTGATGTCCGCCGTGAACACTGCTCTTACTGGCCTATGATCGGAAACATTTGACTCACTCCTGTTGTATTCGATTTGATTCATGCCCTTTCCAAACCATATTATTCTATCACACCTGCATTATTTTCTTCTTGTTAGAGTAATACCATTTTCAAAATAAAAGCATTTGAATTCGGAGTTTAGTCATCATGTCTGTATTTGGTTTCATGGTGAAGGGTAGTAAATATTACCATGCTGGGGAACGTTTCTTTTTGATAATGTGATTCTCATCACAACCTATGTAATCATCTGAATTTGGAAGGTATTTGTATGTAGGTGGAAACTCTATAGCTCCTTCATGCCAACCTTGGAATACATGACCCTCTTTAAGCTCCATCTTAAGCTATATAATTTGAACAGTTTTAAATCTTGAACTCAAAAATTGTGGTAACTAAATGAAATACTAATATATAATTGCAGTTTAGTCCCTCTAAATAATTTTTTTAAAGAAAATAAATTGCGGGTTTTAGGAAGAAAATAGTATCTTATGTTTTTGATATGCTAGAACAAAATTATAAATCTTACCTGATCATGTTCCAACAAGGTTTCCCATTCTCTTCTATTGATCAATGAATGTGTTGCAAAGTGTGGCATATCTATTCTGTAGTTCAAGTCTCCTAGCCACACAACTCGACTGCATGTTTCCAAGTACACATTTCAATGAAATTCTCGTAATTTTGTTGAAATTCTATAGTAACTTGTAAGAAAACGGTAACTGACCACCTTCATGGTCAGTTACTGTTTTCTAGAGATTTTTGTATGCAATTCAAAATCGTAAAACATATAACTTACTCATGGTCAATAATGTTTTGAGGCATATCATGCATAGGACCTGCAGGGAAGCTTGTTTGGGACAAGATATCATTTGCATTAACATTTCTTTGTCTCTTGTCTTCTTCTTTCCCACCAGAAGCTAGATGACTACATATAAAGCAAAAGCTTGTTTCATGCAACACAAATCTAATTGATATTGATCCCTGCATTTTTAAATCAATAAAATATTTAAAAATTCATTCCAAAATCGAATCAGATATCAAATTGGGAAGACTTCTGAATCATACTTCAACTTTTTTAAATTTGATTGAACTAAAATGAAACTGCGATTAAACTGTTCAAATGACCGAACTATAGATAGTATTGATTTAAGGTTCAGTTCAACCTATTTAACTGTCTCGGTCGGTTTCTAAACTAACCTTGTTTGCCAAGCAACCCATAATCCCACAGCCAACAGATGAGACATTCAAGTGCTGGATAAATCGATAAAGGTCACATCTTGCCCAAATAGTAATGAACATACCCACCATTTGCTTACTTATGATGCATTGGAAATCATCAACATTTTCAAACTCTTCACCAACTTGTTCCTTCAAAGGATATATCTTTTGAGGTTCTGCCCTTATCTCTTCTTCAACTATCTCTATTGGTTTTTTATTGTTAAGGGTTGCTCCAATAAGAGAATTCCACTTCATAGAATTTTTCTTGTTCTGTGGACCTAATACATTTGCTGCATTTAGAGGTACAATTTCTTGGAACCTGCTACAAGTTTATCACATAAAAAACTATTAAACAAGTCAACCGATTTAGGTTTTTTGTAATAATAAATTCACGCATTCAGCGTATTGGTGATTGTAGAATTGAGATTAGATGATGCAAAATATAAACTTTTTTTTTTTAAAATTCTAAAATACCAAGCTTGAAATATAGATAGTCTCATCTTGATTTAGAGTCTAGGAAGTTGATTCTTACAAATAGTTTGAAGTAAAAGAAGAAAATTTTACCCTAGAACATAAATATCTGCATAATCATTATGTGTGTCAAGCCAATCTTCAATGTTCAAATTCTGAGGTGGTGCAATGCCTCCAATGTTCCAGGAACCAACAAAGATCCTAACTCAGCATATTTTTTCATATCAGAGTTTCTTTCTTTCATATAGTACTAAAAAATATATGACACAAAAGCTACATAAATAGTTGTTCAAAAGAATGTATACTTTTTGGTTTGATGATAGAATTGTCTTGTTGAATTTTCAGATGATGCTTGATTCGAACTAGAAGTTTCTGATGAATTCCCGCTTAATATCTTCCTTAGGATCTTGCTCGAACTCAGCTTGAAGCTCTGCATGATCTTTGGATAAAATATACACTATTCTAAATGTAGTACTAATAATTGCACATTACCAAAAAAGGGCAGAGAAGAGAGATGAACAAGATATCAAGAGGAATGGATGAGTGGAGGAGGGAAGGAATTTATAAACAAGATACCAATTGAGTGTCATGATTGAATTGTTTGTTTGACACAATTTTAAGGACATGTTGTAGGTTCTAGCCATTTATAGAAAAAAACATGGTCTCTCTCATGTACTTGTCTTGTCTCAATGAATTAAGATATTTGTCAAACCTCTAAATCAGCCTCTTGGATATTTCTTGTACAGTGATGCTATTGAAACACATGGATCAACATTTTACTTGTTCGACCTCGAGTTACTGCGGTTTCTTTTTCTTCCAGTTTTCGTTCGAATATGTGTTGGCCATTAGACCTATAAGTGTTGGAGAGTGCAACAAATATATATATATATATATATATATATATATATATATATATATATATATATATATATATATATATATATATATATATATATATATATATATATATATATATATATATATATATATATATATATATATATATATATATATATATATATATATATATATATATATATATATATATATATATATATATATATATATATATATATATATATATATATATATATATATATATATATATATATATATATATATATATATATATATATATATATATATATATATATATATATATATATATATATATATAAATAAAATATGACAAATTTTTCTGTATTTAATTTTTTTATTATGTTCTATACATAAATATATTTAAAATCAAGTTCTTAACT
Organism: Vicia faba; assembly: GCA_948472305.1. Lineage (NCBI taxonomy): Eukaryota > Viridiplantae > Streptophyta > Magnoliopsida > Fabales > Fabaceae > Vicia > Vicia faba. Next base: position 118,653 of record CATIWC010001948.1, read on the forward strand.
TTATATATATTTATTCAGTTTATATAACTTTAGTGTGTGTATATATATATATATATATATATATATATATATATATACACACACTAAAGTTATATAAACTGAATAAATATATATAAAGTTAAGAACTTGATTTTAAATATATTTATGTATAGAACATAATAAAAAAAATTAAATACAGAAAAATTTGTCATATTTTATTTAAAATGTTATATGACGTTAAACATAAATATAAAATAGACTTTATATTTTATTTAAGTAAAACATGATTTATTATTATTTGATAATTTCTTCAAAAGTATAATTTAATATAATTTAATATTTTATTTTAAAAACAGAATTTAAGATGATATAATTTTAATTTTATACTTTAAAAACATAATTTTAATTTATGATTTTATTTATATTTTATATTTTATATTGATATTTTTTTAGTAGAATTAAAATATATATATTATATTTTACTTTATTTGTTATATGATGTTAAACATAAATATAAAAAGTATTATATTATTTATAAATTATAACTTATAAAAAGAGGTAAAAAAATGTAATGATATATTTCATTTGTTAAGAAAGGAATAAGAAAAGATTTGAAAAATAAAATAAATAAAAATAAAATATTATTTTTTCTTTTTTATGTATATTTTTATTAACTATAATTGATTTAAAAAACTAATTTAATAAATAAATATTTAAGCGAAATCAATTAAATAAATTTAGTATTTTTAGCATAAAACAACTAGGTTGTATGTAGTTAATATATATAAAGTATGTAGTTATAGTACTAGCATTAAATTTATGTTAAATAATCATGAATACTCTATATAATATTTGTAATTTGTTAGTTAGTGATTATAATATGCTAATTATTTGATATAATTGACTAAATTTTTTGAATTGGTCAATGGATTAAAACTTTTTGACGATTATAATGACAACAATGATATAAACGTCTAGTATGGAAATATAAGAATTATCGTAGTTGGATGTACGATCAAATGTATTTTGGAGGACGTAAACTCAAATCATATTTTATGGAAAGAGTTAAAGGGTTTATTGTATTTGCAATTGCTCGAGAATGTTCTCGAAGAGAAGGAAGAGTAAAATTTCAGTGTCTTAAATGTAGATGCACTACTACAAAAATTCCCTGTAAAGTCGGACGCGCAATGCATTTTACCTCAGTTACACTAGCAACGTAAATAAGATCGTCATAAAAAGTATGGACTTACCACCTCGGTGTTTAAAATACCGAGGGATATTGTAATTGTGCATGGGTTAGAATCTCACCAATTATATTTTTATTATTTATAATAATAACGTCTCATGTATTTCGGGTTATCAATAAAATCGAGGGAAATTATTTGTATTTTTAAATTTAAACTGGTTACATTGCTTACACAAAAAATTAATAAAATAATTGGTTTATAAAATACAATGTTTACCCAAAATATTAAACTGATTACATTGTTTACACAAGATATCAAAATAAAAATTAAATTGTCCATGAAGATCATATGTTGGATTTTCAAATCCATATCCTGAAAAGACCATATATTGAGAAACAATATATTTTCTATGTTTTTCCTTGCATTTGTCTCTGATATCAACAAAAAAGGGTTAGATAAAAAGGATTTGATAAATAAATAATTTTCTTCTTAAATAAATATTTAAGTACACAAATCTTAAACCCAAATAATTTTCTATTCTTGCAATCCATCATAGAGAACTCTTCATGACAAAGACTCTTGCATATCTTAAAGTGGGGATAGTTTCAAGTGCTTCATGATGTTTCATTATCAAATTTGGATACTTAGAATACTTTTATAATGGAAGTTAACTTAGTTTTACGCAGATCACTAATGATAGTGTCTTGACCGTTGATAGTCATGAAATAGACGAAAAAGATTTGATTAAGGACGGTGATAAATATCCTCAACTTTAACGCTAAAATGTCCTCTCGATTTTTAGGAACACCGAGGTACAAGATATATCTTTTTGGAGTTAAATTGTTTACAAAGAATATTACAACAAATTCCCACTTATGATTTAGACTTAATGAAATTAACAAAAGCATATCCTTTATTCAACCCAATTCTGCAAATTAATAGTAAATAACACACAATCATCAATCATCATTATCTTTAGAGAAGGGTATGAACACTAAATATTCTAGAGAAGGAATTTGGTAGCGTACCTGAAATCTATCGGCAAGTAGAAAAAATCAAAGGAGAAAATATTTTCAACAACAGATCTTTGGTGGAATCCAAATTTTGTTGCATACCTTTATGTTGCATATCCAAAAAACACTCCATAAATTATCCAACTTCGAATAAGTTATTTTATTTTCTACACTTGCAATCCATCTCAGAGATTTGTTCTTAAGCGATTCTAGATCAAAAGTTTTCATGGCAATGGACAATGATTATAGCTATAATTAGGGTAAAATTTGTCTTAAAAAAGGTATTTATAGCAAAAAATGACAACTTTACCCCTCGGCATTAGAATAAAATCGAGGTATTAAATCTTCTGATTATAGCTATCACTTCTTTTTTTTTAAATCGAGGTGAAAAGTTTTTTTTATAGAATTTACATTGTTTACACAAAATATTAAAATAAATTGTTTAAAACAAATCTTTGCTCGTTTGAATGAATATCTTTGCTGATATCCATCATCCGATTAGTTATGCTCCCTTCATTATATAACTTTTAAAAAGAGAATGAAGCTTCCTTCATTGTCTCCTTGAATAAAAATGATTTTTTTGCACTTGCAATCTATCTAATGAGCAAAAATATAACACCAACAACACCAACAACAAAATCAACACCATTATGTGAGATAGATTGCAAGGGCAGAAAAAATATTTTGTTCTATAAGAACCTTGAAGGTTTTTTTTTTTTATCTTGCAATCCATCCCAAAGAATGATGCTTGCGAATTTGGGGCGGCTACAAATAAGTAAGGATTAGGGTAAAATATTTTTACTTTTATAGTGAAATCTGTTTAGTTGATCCCTCAATTATATCGAAAAACTGAAGTGTTTTAGTTTACAATTATAATTAAAATAAAACATAAACTGCAAAAGTTTGAACTCGAAGCGTGTCCGTTTTATTTTTACCCATCAGATATATTAGAAACCAAGGTAAATTATTATTTTTATAATTAAAAAATATAAAATATGGCGTGCTATCTCGTTGTTTTTCTGGATGACATGAAAGCACCGTCATGAAATGCTTTATTTGTTGTAGTGATGTAGACGTATAATTAGTGATCCAGAAGAAGTAGAAAATCATTTGAAGAGAATGGGTTTTAGGAAAGATTATTGGGTTTGGACATCAAATGGAGAAGAACTACCAAATAATGTACCAGAGACTACTAATACACAACATGGTTCAAGCAGTCGATCACATATGGAATATGAAAAACAATTTAATCCAATTGAGGATATGGTTGGTGATGCTCTCGTGGTGAATGTGACATATGATAAACAACAAGATTTTGATGGAGAAGAGTTGTCGAGTGAGAAAGCGCGAAATTTTTATCAGTTGTTGAAAGAAATGAATGCACCATTGTTTGAAGGTTCGTCTGACTCTAAATTATCAAATTGTGTGAGATTGTTGGCCACAAAGTCAAATTGGAACGTTCGAGATCAGTGTTTGGAATTATTTAGTCCAATAATGTTGGACGCCACTCCTATGAAAGACAATTTGCCTACAAGTTTTTATGATGCAAAGAGGTTGGTGTCGAAGTTGGGTTTAGAAGTAAGAAAGATTGATTGTTGCATTAGAGGTTTCATGTTGTTATATGAAGATGAATTTGGTACAAATTATGGAGCGTTGGAATAAATTTTGTAACAAACCAAGGTATCTAGTTCGCGGTAAAGCCATTGATCGTAAGCAAAAACGTGTAGCAGTGAAATATATGTTTTATCTACCAATAATACCAAGGTTGTAAAGAATGTTTGCTTCAATTCATAGTGCTACTCAAATGACATGGCATCATACAAACAAAATTAGTTCAGGTACGATGCGATACTGTTACACCCCAATTTTTGCCCCTAAGATTTCTCATCGTCTCACTTTTACCAGTACAACAAGATCACACATTAGGGTTGATTCTCTCTTTAAGTTTGCTTTTGTGGGATCACCAAGTCTCTTGAAATGTGTATCTTGTACATGTGTTCTATTAATTAAGATTAATATGTGTATATATTTTCTTTGAATATTCATATTGTAGGTGAACACAATTGCATTTATCTCACCATCTAACCTAGAGTTTTGAGGGGTGGTTCTCAGTCAAATGATGTTTTAATTGATTACAAGAGCTCAATATTCAAGATAATGTATATGAAATCAAATATTTGTGGTTCAAGGAGCTCTCTCACTTTATTTAGGCCAAGACCTCCTCAAAGTTGGTGGTGGTATTCATCAAGAAAATTAATAGGTTCATGTGTTTATTTCCATGCCTTCTTCAACAAGCTTCATTGAGACTTAAGCTCCATATTTTGGTGTTCTTCAAGATAACATCATTTCAAGGCCTCTTATGATCATCATGCTTTATTTTGCCAAGAAAGTTCAAATAGATTCAAGGTTGGCTCAACAAGTTTGACCTAATTGAGCAAATGCTTGAGTTAGTGATCACAAGTGCATAACTCTCTCAATTTTTAACATTTGGAGTTGGTTATTTTTTCTATGGATTCTTATCACCATCAACAACAACCTCTCTTCACATTACAAGATCCAATTATGCAACAAAAATCATCAAAAATTGAAAGGGGTTTCAAGTTATTTTGACACTCTCTGAGCTAGGGTTTATTGACTTCTGAGGACCATATCTTGCTCATTGTTTGAGATTTTTGATTTTTTCTAAATCCATGACTCTCTTTAAAGGGCCCTTAACAAGCCGTCTTCATAAATCTAAGGCTAATTTTGAATGGAAGATCTCTAATAGTTGAGAAAGATTATAAGTCTCTTTAAAAGGCCTTTGAATTTTAGAGTTTGACTTCAAATAATCATAACTTGGTCTATTTTTATCTCCTTGAGCCTATTCTTTTTCCACAATAATTTTTGGGATGTCTACTAAAACTTTATTTTTATGTTCAAGACTTAAGGATGCTTGGAAAATGGTTGAATATTTGAAAAGATTATAGGTCTTTTATGAATTTCCTCAAATTTCTTCATCTTCTTCCAAAGACCGTAACTCTTTCAATTTTTATGATTTTGAGTGATCTCAATCCCACACTTCAATTTGAGAGGTCTAATTCATGTCATATTCAGATATCAAGATCAAATTTTGAGTGAAAGGTCATGTAACTCTGAAGAACATTATAGGTCATTTTGAAGTTCAACACTTAGAATTTTTTCTAAGTAAAAAATATCAGTGTGTTTTTCACAAATTCAAATGGACATAACTTTCAGCTCAATTATACAAATGGAGTCTTTCTTGGCACAATGTAAAGATTGTGACCTTATCTTCCAAATGCTTCAAGAATCATGTCATAAAGCTCCTTGAGTTGTTTGTACCATGGATTCAAAGTGGGCACCATGAAACTGATTTTGTCAAAACAGTCAAATTGAAAATTGGTCAATATGGCCTCTAATCACAAAATTATTGCATGTTTTTATTTATAATCATGCTTAACAATCTTCTATAAGTGATTAGCACCTTGAAACGCGAGTTTTGGTTGAGTTTTGAGCAAATATGTGTCACACTTTTCATGCTTGCAACTTCACACGATTTCTCTCAAAATCTCATCATATCACACGCTTGAGCATTCCATTTGCTCAACTATAAATAGAGGATGATATCCCACTCATTTGACAAACTTTAGAGATCCAAAGAACCTCTGTTGAATTCCCTCCATACCTCTCAATTCCGCAACTTCGAATTTGGTTTTAAAACATATTTCAATCCAATTTCTTTGCTGATTCTTCATCCTTGAACTTCACTGAAGCTAACAGAAGAAGAACCAAGCCTTGAAGTATTCTAAATCATGCTAGCCAAGTCCAGTTTCAGAGTAAATTCATCTGACTCCGTTCAGGTAGTTTAAGGCACCAAATCTCTTAACTCAAACTACTAGAATAATTTATGATGTTCACTGATGCTTGGTATAAACTCAATTTTGGTGAATCAATACATTTGATGCTTCTGTTTTTTTATTTCAAAATTTCCAAAACTCTATGGTTTTTTCCAAATCGTGTAAGTTGTGTTTTATATAAATTTTTCGCGAGGGTACAGTTGTCTTCGTCTTGATGAGACAAATCGAATGGCACCAATCTGAACCTCTATTTTTTCCGTTTGAGGGACCTGTAAATCACGTATTTTGGTTGACTTTGTGAATAATCTGAAGGTTGAAGATGATGACATGGACATCTTCAACCAATCAGAGCCCCACGCGTGACTTGTTTTATATGTTTTAAAAATAAAGGATCCTGTGTGTCATTCACTAATGACCATAATATGCACAGCGCTCCAGATCCTTTGGATTTGATCACTAACGTGTTTTGACATTGATCCAATGGTCTACATCTTTTTGACAATATTTTTATTTTCTGATTTTTGATTTAATTGTTATAAACTTCAAAAATTTATAAAAAAATCATTTCAACTTCTAAAATTCTGAAAAAATTATCAAAATTACTTTTGATTTTTGTCTTTCTGATTCTTATTTTTTCATAATTTTATTTTATGATTTGGTATTTTTTTATGATTTTTTACTTTATTTGAATTGTTTTAATTGGTTAAAAATACTTTTCTTGATTTTTAAATTCTGGAAAAAATATGGAAGGATTCAATGATCTCTTGACAAATATTGGTGACCTTATTTTATTTTTATTTCTGACTTTACTATTTTTTTTACAAATTTTGGTTTATTTTGATTATTTCTTTGAATTTAAAAAAAATAGTTTATGATTTTAAAAAAATCTGAAATTTTTTTGCCAACACTTATTGACTCATGTTTGACCTTTGACTATTTGTTTAGGATTTTTATTTAGTTATTTCCCTTTTATTAACCATTTAAATATTGTTTTATTGAATATTGTTTCATTATTTTATTATTTTTTGTTTGGTCCTGATTTAGGTGTTATTTTGGGACAAGTTCCTCAACCTCATTGGATCTTGGGTGTTGATAGGTTGAAAAACCAAATCCACTAAAATGGATGAATGATGTTGATGATATTTGAAACTCTAATATCATCTGATACATCTTATTCCTCTTTATCTTATCCCTTTCTTACTTGTGCTATATGTTGTTGGAAAATAATCTACATATTATTTCTCTAACATGTAGTACATGGATTTCTATTGACTGACCTTAAAATAGGTGTGACTTCTACATAAGTCCACTTACAATTGCTTAACATAGTGCTAAATTTATTCCGATTCAAAAAATGATCATCCGTGGCCCAAACCTATATTTGCAAGCCCAAGTATGTTTAATTTGAAACTTTTGATCCAACAACCTTGAGGTTCATTGTTAGGAGGCTTTGATCTTATCAATCCTCTAATGAACTTTCATGAACTTTGGTCTAAGTGAATCATTTAAACATCGTTGATCATATATGCTTTCCTTGAGTACTTGAAATGAATGATATACTTGACAAAAAGCAAATAAATCTTATTATTGAGAAGCTTTGATTTTATCAATATTTAATGAGTTTTTCAAATGCAAATTTCAAGATGGTCATTCAACTAACCTCTAACTTCTAATTCACTAACATTTGAATTTAGTTTGAGCTTTTACTTTATGTCCTTTATTTTTACCCCTTTACTTTTATGCACTATTTACCTTAGCATTTACATTTCATGCTATTTTCATCTTTGCTCACTTGAGAATTTATATTTATGTCATTTTATCTTTGCTCATTTGAGCATTTATCTTTATGTCTTTTTTTTTTTTGCTCACTTGAGCTTTCTTTTCTTTTTGAAGACACTTAGTAACCAACTTGAACATTAAAAAACTTTAAGGTTACTTGGACTATTTTGGTTACTATCCTTGGTATTATGGAGTTGTGGACCTCTCGGACTTAGGATGAGAAGCCTTGATACCCTTGGGACCTTGTGAATCTGTTGTTATTTTGTCTGAAGTTCTTGGGGTTTACTCCAAGACATTGGGTTGATTTTCTTTGTGTGCAGGTTATTCTAATTATATGCTTTGTTTGTGATTGAGAATTTCTCTGTATACAACTATTACTCTGCCCTATTTTTAAAGACTTAATGCATCTGAAGCTTAGTATTCTTGAGAGGTTTAGTATCTTTGCTTGCTTGGTTTCAATCCAAAGGATGAGAATTCTACATTGACTTCTTTATGTCAAGTGTTGACTTCTTGTTGGTTAGATTATTCTTTTCCTTAGGTTTTACTTTATGCTTTAGGATAGTCCCTTCATCTCCTCCTATCTTATTTAATTTCAAAAATCTTCTCACTCCTTTTCAAAACTCTTATTGTTTTCTAACTTGAACTGCTTTCATAATAAACTTGGACTTAGGTCCATGCATTTTCAAAAAATATTTTCTTAATCAAACTTTAACCAACTCAATCATACTTTGTTATTTTTTGTGAGAAGACTAAAAGTCAATCAAATTCATTCAAACCATTTTTTCACTTTGGCTTTTTACTTTAAAACGTTTTCTCAAAAATATTATACTCTTATCGATTCATGTAGTGATGGGAGCTACTATACTTCTATTATATATAGTGAAGTGCGATATTTTCCACTTGGGTGTTGAGTGAGACTTTTTTTGATTTTAAAACCCAAGCTATATTCTCCACTTTAATATGATGCAAATTCTCCTTTCTCATAATCGTGGGTAGTAAGTATGTCTTCCACTCAAATATGACGATGATGTCTCTTCTCTTAAAACTAACCAACACACTTATATTTTAAATTTTTTGAGGTGAACTACGAGTACCCTGACCCCCTATTTCCCGAAAGCTGATATGTAGGCACTAAATGTTTGCAACCGCGGTGAGTGCAAAAATTGTAAAAAATACTTCTTTTCTTATCTCCACCATCTATTTATGTATACACATTTTATAGCCAAAATACACAAATTTTCAAAGAGGCTCCTACGAAGTACCATAGATGTTTAGGGTGCTAATATCTTCCTTTTGCATAACCAACCCCGTACCTAGATTCTCTCCCCCTCTTTTTGGGTTTATTCACTCTTTTTCTATTCCTATGGAAACAATAAAGCGCAGTGGCGACTTTTATTTGATCTGTGCAAGTTAAGTCAATCTAATGACTTAGTCTCAAAATTTCTACCGCTATAGATACCCATTTGATGGCAAGGAATGAAAGCACTTTGATTGGATACATCTTGAATTTGTTGCAGAACTCAAAAATGTCAGACTCAGATTATGCTCTGATGGTTTTACTCCAAATGTCAAAGCATCAGCAATTGTATATTCTTATTGTCCGATTACTGTTACCCCTTACAACCTCCCTCATGAGACGTGCATGACAAAGCCTTACATGTTTTTGACTTCCTCATTCCAGAAGCGTCGAGTCCAAGAGCTAGAATTGATGTGTATTTACAACCTTTAATTGATGATTTAAAGAGGTTGTGGATTGGAGAATGAACTTATGACATATCACATAAACAAAACTTTAATATGCAAGCTGCTTTAATATGGACTATTAACGACTTTCTTGCATATGCTATGTGTGATCGGTGGATCTGGAACTGACTGTTTAACGCTGGTTCGCGAAATGTCGCGGTAAGCAAGAGTCGCCACCGTCTTTTATTTTCTCCAAATGGAAAGCACAAAAGCACAGAAAAATTCCTTAAAGAGATTGCTCTCGGTTCGGGAGGTAGGTTATAGAAAGGGAAGGTGTTAACACCCTTTCTATCCATGGTTATCCATGGGCTCTTAGATACTTGCTCATTTGTGTTTTCAAAAACGGTTTGTTTGCTTTTCAACTGTGGGTTTTAAAAAGTTTCTTTGAAAATTTCAGTTCGACTCTTGTATCTGTCCTCAAGAGTGTTTGAAAAAATGCTTTCGAAAGCTTTTTGAAAATGTGTTGGTGTGAAAAGTATTTTTGAATTTGTTTTGAAATTTAGAGCAAGTATCTACGAGAACCTACCTACCCTAAGGAATTCGTCTGTGTAAATGTCCTTTAAAGTAGTGCCATCCCACCATTGAGAGGTAGGTAGCACCACCGTTGGAGGTGTTCGGGTCAATTCGAGGTTCGGGACATGGTGATCACCGGAGCAATAGGAAGACACCTTAGAAGCTACCCTCATGCCAGGTTCCCGGATCATGAGGACTTACTAAGACATCCTCTACTCGACGATCACCTTTCGAAGCAAGGCAACAGTGAGGCGTACCCTAGGGGTGGTGTGTGATTTGTGTGTCGTTTTCATTTGCATTTATCTTGTTCATGTCAGGTGATCTATGCGTTTGTTTTTATTTTGTCATTCATTCTTGCATGCATTTATTTAACAGTTAAAAGGTTGCGAGAAATGTAAAGTTCTAAACTATTACAAAGGCGCGGGTCCACATCGCCAAAATTTAAAATCCAGGACCCGATTTGACGGAAAGTAAATAAAGAAATAAAATAAAGTGCGAGAAATTAAGTTTACAAGGCTTTGGGAGAGGTACATAATTATTAAGTGACATAAAAATAATAATGCGAGTAAGAAATTAAGAGCGAAACGAGGGCGTTGGACCCTTTTACAAAATTAAAATTAATAAGGAATTAAAATTAAAATTAAAAGAAAATGTTTTTGGTATTTTAGTATTTTATGATTTAATATGAAAAAGAGAATTAATTAAAATTGAATGCAAACCCTAATTCTAATGGCTTTTAAATTTATTATGAAAAATATTGAATTTTAACCTAATTTAAACCTAAGTTAATTTACATGCAAATTTGATTATAAAAATAAATAAATTAAATAAATATTATTATGAGCAAGAAAAATTAAAAAGGAATAAAACAATTATTAAACCTATTTCTACATTTTTTATATTTTTTATTATGAAAAGAATTAAAATTGCAACCTAAATCAAAACTAAATTTATTTACATACAATTTGTTTATGAAAATAATTAAAATAAAATACTTATTATATTTTTTCATCTTTTTCTGATTTTTATGAGGTTTTGGTATTTTGTAAAAATAATTAATTAAATTAAAACAATAAAGAAAATAAAACAATAAAAATAAAATATAAGGAAAATTGCAAACCAGGGGGGGTATCAGTCCCAAATTAGGAGGTATGACCCAAGAAACTCTGGCCCATTTAGCATTGATCCGTTTGACTTTTTTGAACAGCATGTTGAAGCGTGGACCAGGGTACAACGTGCTCTTTAGATCTGTGCCTTTGGTTTGATCTTCAGGGGCACGTGGACGTCTTGATTGTGGTGGTGTATCATGCGCTTCACTTTTGAAATTGCATAGGAACGTTTATGGCAAAATAATATAGGAAATTATACAGACCTGGGGTTCGAACCCAGGTCACTAGCATCACCAATCAACACCTGTGCCACTGAGCCACTTCAACGCATTTGTTATATAATAAACAAACAAATAATATAAAAATAAAGTGGGTCAACGCTTGGAAACACGCGCGAATTTTTGAACAAGCCAATCCCTTGTTGCCACGACTCCATCTTCTTCATGTTGTTGGATTTTCCTGAAACACAAAAACAATAGACAACGGTTTTTGAACCGTTCTATAATGCACCATTAGAAAAAATAACGAATAGGCCATAAGGCCATATAAATTAAGCGCGAATGTTGTATCTTCTTCGTCCAGATGCATTGATTAGAATGGCATGGGTCTGGAAGGCTAATTTTTCCTCTTTTAAGAATCCCTAATCTGAAGCTTGCAAAACCCTAAAATTCAAACATGGTGGAATCGTATATACAGCATAATAATCAAATTAAATGCATTGGTTAGCTTCACAACATCATAATGAACATGAATCAATGAATAAATTTCACAAATAATGCTTAAATCATGATGCACGATTGTCAATTTTTCTTTGTACAGTTTCGGTTCAATATACCAGTTCTTTGAGCTTTGATGAGTGTTATGGATTAGAACACGTTCAGGGGACCTTGAGGAAGCTATTGAAACAAGTCTTGCGCCTTGAATCCCCCTGTAGCAATGATTTCAGAATTGACTTTTTGTGACAATTTTTCAAGTTTGTTCTTGGTTCTTCTGCGCAGCTTTGTGTCTAGCATGATTAGGTTTAGGTTTATGCTTATGTAGTGAATGTATTAGGTTAACAAAATTCAATCAAATCTCTTGTAATCATTGATTTTGAATATTTGATTTCTTAAGATTTTTCCATATCTTTTCCATGTGTTCTTTGTGTCAATTAGGATCAATTTGCTCCAAATCTTTCCACATTTGGCTAGGCACGAAATATTGAGCACAAAACATGTATAAAAAGATTGGTTAGGGTGAATTAAATATTTTTCATATATTTAAATGATTTAAATGAATTAATATGAATAAAAATTCAAATAAATAAATAAAAAATGAGAAAATACTTCCCTTTGGGCCAAGTGGTCGTGCACATGCTTAGAATGATGAATCATGGAAGAAAAATGGGCCCATTAGCAATTTTAGGTCATTTGAATCAATGTTGATTTTTCAAAATATCCAAAAATTTCCCAACTTCCACAAGGCATAACTTGCTCAATTTTTAAGCTTTTCTCATGTTCTTGGACATTTTGGAAAGGTCTTTGAGTCCTATAACCAATGCCTTTGGTCCCATGTCATTTTGATTTACCAATATCAAGTTATGGCCTTTGACTTAAAGTCCCTTTTTGTTGACTTTTGAAAATGACCTATAATGTTGAAATTGATAACTTTTTGTGAGAGCATTTCTTGGACTTGAAGTATGAAGATGAGTTGTAGGAAATGTCTTTCTCTTCAAAATGAGCTTTGGATGGGATTTTTCTGATAATCCATGTGAAAGTTATGCCCTGGTCAATTTCAGTTGACTTTTTCAGCTGTCCAAATAAGGAAACTTTTGTATCTTGATGAATTCCGAGCCAAATTTTGAGAATCATGATCAAGCATTGATCAAATGATGTTTGTGGCTTCAAAATGATATGTTGACCAAAAATTTGAACTTTTGACTGTCAAATGACCATTTTGCCCCTACAGTTGACTGTAGTGCAATTTAGGGTTTTGACTGTGCAATTTTGAGCTGAATGCCTTGAAACTTGATATGAGGATGCTTGACCATATTTGTAGACATATGAGACTTGATTGGACCTTTGAAAGCTTCATTTTCTTGATCAGACCACAAACCCTAGTTTTGACTGTATAGGAAACTTTTGCACTGTGCAACCCTTGGGGAATTTTGCAGCTTGACTTGACATTTTTTTGGAGAATATGGGAGGGCAAATTTTGGGGTACAACAGCTGCCCCTGTTCAATCTTCTTAGACCTGAGGATGCAGATTGGCTGACGTGCCTTTCGTAATCCGAGGGTAGAAGATGATTGAACACTAGAGTGCCCAGAAATTTGCGCTCACGTAGTAGCAGTGGTGATGGGGGAATGGGATTATAGATGCCATTTGGAGATTGCTGGATAGGATGACGGGCTTATAGATGCCATCTGGATGTTGATCGCGTAGGAGATTCCTTAGCGAGAACCTGCATTCCTGCAAAAGAAAAATGAGTACCTGACACGTTGCAGGAGCTGGTTTTCAGATGCTTGGTATGGATGTGTCCTGACTGGTTACAGGAGCTGAGTCTGGAGCTTCAAACGGCGATGAATGAACCAGGGATGGTTACTGCCTTAGCATGAATGGTAAGAGAACCTTGGGCGACTTTAACTTCAACAACGCTCGTTGAGAAAAATCTTGGGTGTCTTCTACTGGGATAAGAATCAGGGAGATCTTAGGGTCGATCTGACTGAACCAGAGGAGGCCTTTGACTGGATAAGAATCAGGAAAATCTTAGGGTCGATTTAGCTGAACCGGACAAGGTCTTGGAATTTCTTCAACTGGATAAGCATCAGGGAGATCTTAGGGTCGATCTGACTGAACCAGAGAAGGCCTTTGACTGGATAAGCATCAGGAAAATCTTAGGGTCGATTTAACTGAACCGGTCTAGGTCTTGAAATGTCTTCAACTGGGATAAGTGTCAGAACGTCGCCATATCTAGTTTATATCTGGACTATATCTGGAAGGAAATCTGGAAGAAGCATCAGAACGTCACCATATCTGGTTTACATCTGAAACTATATCTGGAAGGAAATCTGGAAGCAGCATCAGAACGTCACCATATCTGGTTTACATCTGAAACTATATCTGGAAGGAAATCTGGAAGGAGTATCAGAACGTCACCATATCTGGAAGGAAATCTGGAAGCAGTATCAGAACGTCACCATCTCTGGTTTACATCTGAAACTATATCTGGAAGGAAATCTGGAAGCAGTATCAGAACGTCGCCATCTCTGGGTCATATCTGAAACTATATCTAGAAGGAAATCTGGAAGGAGTATCAGAACGTCACCATATCTGGTTTACATCTGAAACTATATCTAGAGGGAAATCTGGAAGCAGTATCAGAACGTCGCCATCTCTGGGTCATATCTGAAACTATATCTAGAAGGAAATCTGGAAGCAGTATCAGAACGTCGCCATCTCTGGGTCATATCTGAAACTATATCTAGAAGGAGTTGCGATAGTTGATAGTAATCATCTTCGTATTGACCTTTCCTGAAAGGTAAAGCATTAGTTGTATGCAAGATCATGATGCATGAACTGCATGATTTCTACATGTCCTCAAAATTAATGAGATTCGTGTAGTATGATGCATATGCATGCTATAATGTATGAAGATATGATGTTTATGAACATATGTTTTCGTCTTAGGAAAATGAATCCTTGACGAGTGCCGGGAAGTCACTCCTGGGCTGCTGTTGAAGAATAGATTTTTGCCTCCGCTGGGGATGATAGTTGCAAGAATACCAATAGGAGATGATAACTCCGTTGGGGAATGAACTTGGCGAATAGATTACTCTGCGGGGAGTGAAATCTAACGATCTTGCTGGGAAACAATACTCTGTGGGGAGAGAGGTATTTTGTTGAGTTGTTGATGATAACTTGCTGGGGATACCCTTGTTGTGTTGGAAGTGTTAACAGACTTCGCTGGGGATAAGAAGACTTCGTCGAGGACGCTCTTTCCGTGGCTTTTGGCTGAGGATAACCCAGTTATATCCTGGTAAGGAAATAACTCTTGAATAAAGCCGGGGGACGCGTTCGTGCTCTGCGAGGATAAGCTTCCAGAATCTACTGGGGATAAGCTTACTGCTTGGAGAGATGGATTCCAACTTTCTTGGGGAAACTGGATTGGACTCTCTTGGGGAAGTTTTGAATTGTATTGGTTATGTTCTTCAACGGAACCTACCCAGATACCTTGGAGGATAGAACAATCAGATTGCTTAGACCACTCTTTATTGCCCCTGTTTCTGAGGTGGGAGAGGAAGACCTGTGAGGGGTTGATAGCTGTTGATAGACCAAGCTTCTTCTGATAGGCAAGTGACAAGATGCCAGGACATAGTCGTACGCTTTTGATCCCTAAATTTTGCCTGGACCGCCCTTTCGGGTTTTCAGTCCACCGGGATACCCATTTTTGCTCAAGCCGCCTTTTCAGGTTTTCGACTTGCCGGGTGTACAGATTTTTTCATTTTATCCCTTCATTTTGCCCGAACCCTTTTGGTTCGCCGGGAAGCCCTTATTTTTGCCTAGGTGTGTCAACCTAGCGGGTCTTTGATTTTGCGTAGTATTTTTCGACTATGTCCACGCTCTTAGAATGCAGGTAGGTGCCCCTGGCTGCTTGTGTTGCCATATTACCAGAAGGTGTCTGATCGTGCAAGATTCGTTGCTGGAGTGCCCCAAGTGACTCAGGCAGAGATTTGCCCCAGGCTTTTTGGCCTTTTGAGAGATTCTCTGGATCTTGACTTAACTGCCCCAGATGGTAGACCATGATCATGCCGTGCCCCTTGGTTGGAGATACTCTTGTCCATTAGACTTTCGTCATGCGAATTTCTATGCTGTTCAAACAAAAAGTCATATGCAAACAAAGTTATGTTAAAATGCAAAGCTTACGTCTGTCTTGAAGATTTTGAAAATGCATTCTTTTTCATAAAACAAGTGAGTGTTTGTAAAACGTGATGTCAACTCCGTATTTACCGTAGGCCTTAAGGAGTCAGGATACCTTTCGTACATTATGCTTTCGAACTAACCCATGCTTCAGCTAGGACTTTTAAGGGTTATAACGTGGCTTGGTTCACGGTTTTAAGAAACAAAGGATAAAGGCTCAAATTATTTGTACCCACCCGCTCTTCGTGATGTTCTCCAAACCTAAACTCAGTTGATCGTGCGTTAGACCTTGCTTGAGTCTTTGCTTTGATGTTCCAATAATGGTTCAGATGTTGATGATTTCTTTTGAATAGGCAGTCATTTTTTGCTTTGGTTGAGGGTTTGTGAGACCTCTTTCTTGATTTTTGTTATCCCTTTCTTTTTTGCCTGAACTGTTCCCTTTTTTGGAATTACAGTCAGCGGGATGCCCCAGTTTTGTAAGTCTCCTTCATGGGTTTTGCCTTAATGGGTTTTTCATTTTTTGAGATAACGACTGCCTGTCCTTGTGATTTATTCAGAACCATCACTGTCTTTCTTTGTTTTGTAGGGACCTCTTTGGTGCCATTCGTTACGCACTTGGATCAACTGAGAGACTACCCTTCCCCAGGTTATGATAAAGGGTTTTAAATTTCGAAAAGAAAAACTCCTACTTCTTTGGCTCAGAGGGGTTGACGAGGGATTATCATCCTTATAACTCCAGTGTTTAGGGATTGAAACAATGCCTGTACCTCATCAGCGGGGTCTGTTCAAAAGCATACTGTAGATTATGGTATCATTTTCGTCATCCTCCCTCAAGAGGCTTAGAATTTTAGATCCAGAGTTGACATCAGAAAAAATATGAAAAGAAATTTGAACATAATGAAAACAATTGTATTAATTCCCAAAACAGACGTATGTGATGCATTGATAGAATAAAAGAGTTTGCTATGACATTAATTGTTTGTATATGCAAAGAAAAATACAACTCAAAAATTCAAATAAACAAAAGGCTTCAATGATTGGGCAACGGAGCAGTGATTATGTTCGGAGTCTCAGGCACTTCAAACTGAATCTCCCCGGCGTCGATCATGTCTTGAATCTTGTTCTTGAGAGGCCAGCAGTTGTCCGTAGTATGCCCCGGGCTATCAGAATGATATGCGCACCTATCATTGGGATGATAGTTGGGAGCAGAAGTGTTCGGATTCCGGAGAGGAGCCCTTAAGGTGATCAACCCTGCCTTCAACATTTGTTGCAGTGCTTGATCCATCGACATGTTGATTTTGGTGTACTGTCGTTTCTCCTTTCGCTGCTGCCCCTGTCCTTGTTGAGCAGGTCCGGGATTGGAGATCTGGATTGCCCCTACCTCATGACGGCTCTTTTTACCGTGCACATCATTGGATTCTTTCTTTCCATCATGAGGCTTTTTATCAGAAGGTGCAGCCTCTTGAATTTTCCCAGACCGGATGCCAGCTTCTATTCGCTCTCCAGTCAAGATAAGATCTGTGAATCCAGCAGACGAATTCCCAATTAGATGGTTGTAGAACGGACCAGACAGGGTCCCCAAGAACATATCGACAAGTTCCCGATCAGTCAGAGGTGGTTGTACCCTTCCAGCAAGATCCCTCCATTTCTGCGCATATTCTTTAAAACCTTCACTTGATCCTAACGACATACCCTGGAGTTGGGTACGCGTAGGAGCAAGGTCGGCATTATATTGATACTGCTTGTAGAAAGCAGTAGCCAACTCCTCCCAGTTACGAACCTTGGTCCCATCTAGCTGATAGAACCATTCGAGATGAGTCCCTGAAAGACTCTCCTGGAAGAAGTGGATCCACAAATTCTTGTCCACCGTATATGGTTGAATCTTCCGAACATAGGACCTGAGATGTAATTTGGGGCAAGACGCCCCGTCATACTTGGTAAA
This sequence comes from Vicia faba, assembly GCA_948472305.1. Lineage (NCBI taxonomy): Eukaryota > Viridiplantae > Streptophyta > Magnoliopsida > Fabales > Fabaceae > Vicia > Vicia faba. The sequence continues at coordinate 136,668 of CATIWC010001948.1, forward strand.
GGATGGTGCTTTGAACTTCCGAGGAATAATCACACCAGTTGACAAACCCAGATCTCCAAAATCCAGTCCAGGTACCTGTTGGATCTCCATAGCATTCAGCCTATCCTCCAACTGTTTGTACTTGTCTTCGGCGGGAGGGTATTGTTCGTCGTTGAAATCTGTCTCGTTGTCGGAGACCACTGGACTGGGTACCCTTTCCTCTTGATGACTGCCCTTCCCCTACAGATGGAGTTGTCCTCTCAGTTTCATCCTGCAGTGTATTCCTAGATCTGCGTCTAGGGCTGAACAAAACAGTCATCTTCTTCTTCTTTTCCTTCTTCAAGAGCAGAGCCTTCAGATCTTGTTGCCCCTGGGTCAAATTCATGATCAGCCCTTGGAACTGGGCATTCTGAGCCTGGAGGGCCTTGATAGTGTGTTCGGTTGAAGATTCAGGATTCATGACGAGACTGCTGAAATAAACAGCGAAGAAGGTAAGTAACCTGCAGAGAATGGGTACCTGTTATGCAATGATATGCATGATGTGCATGCAATGATTTCAAGGATCTCGCGGGGTAAACAGAGAAACTTGTTAGAGTTGAAAACCAGTAACTTGATTGAAGGTACTTCATGTCGTTGAGAGTCCTTCGTCAAGGGTCAAAGGCTCACCATATCCAGTGGGTCATAGCCCCTGACAACCTTAGCTAGAGGAAAATAAATCCTCTTTGCCCCTTGCTAGATGTTTGATTTACCATGACCTGCATCACAAGCCCTTGAGATCCTTGAAATGGGTTAGGATGTATGCAATGGTATGATGTCATGCTATGCATGGGGTGATGTAGGTAAACCCTGTTATGAGTCCCAATTAAGGACTATAAACAAACCCTGCAAGAAATTCAGTATACCCTGTTATGAGTCCCTATTAAGGACTATAAACAAAACCTGCAAGAAATTCAGTATACTTTGTTATGAGTCCCAATTAAGGACTATAAACAAAACCTGCAAGAGACCTAGTATACCTTGTTATGAGTCCCTATTAAGGACTATAAACAAAACCTGCAAAAAACTCGAGTGTCAGATAACAAGCATGCAAATAGTCAAGTTGGAAGGCACACAAGTCACACAAGACAAGTCCTTAGGGTTTAAGGCCAGCATGAGGTCTGGGTATTACCCTCTTGAAGTTGGTGGGTTCAACCTGTCCTAATCAAAGTAATCGGGTTCTAAGGTTCCCAATATCACGGGATTGCTTTCATTGTTCATCGTTTCGATTTAGCCACTGAACTGGCGACCGAAATATTCCAGGAAAGCAACCCTCAATTGAGTGTAGTATCGAGTATCAACCAACCTCGGACTGCACCAAAGTCAGTTATCTCACTACCCTAAAGAGGCCAAGATAGTTCAATTAAGGTTCCTACGGTCTGTTGATGCTTCATGACACCACGCGGAGGCCTCGTACTCTCCTTGACTGAACTCAAGGGTTACCGGTACACACCAAAGTGCCACATCAACGTAGCAGACTGTTTCAACCATGTCGGTATACCCCGCACAGTTCCCTCACAGTCTTGTTGCTACTTTCTAAGAAAGGTATCCCCCAGATCCGGGTTAGGATCTATAGAACTCCCATGACAGTCCCACAATAATAAAGCAAGCAAAGAAAACAATTGAAAACACAATGATCTTAATCCTAAGGTACACCCCACTTTATAAAGTCCCCAGCAGAGTCGCCAGTTCTGTGATCGGTGGATCTGGAACTGACTGTTTAACGCTGGTTCGCGAAATGTCGCGGTAAGCAAGAGTCGCCACCGTCTTTTATTTTCTCCAAATGGAAAGGACAAAAGCACAGAAAAATTCCTTAAAGAGATTGCTCTCGGTTCGGGAGGTAGGTTATAGAAAGGGAAGGTGTTAGCACCCTTTCTATCCATGGTTATCCATGGGCTCTTAGATACTTGCTCATTTGTGTTTTCAAAAACGGTTTGTTTGCTTTTCAACTGTGGGTTTTAAAAAGTTTCTTTGAAAATTTCAGTTCGACTCTTGTATCTGTCCTCAAGAGTGTTTGAAAAAATGCTTTCGAAAGCTTTTTGAAAATGTGTTGGTGTGAAAAGTATTTTTGAATTTGTTTTGAAATTTAGAGCAAGTATCTACGAGAACCTACCTACCCTAAGGAATTCGTCTGTGTAAATGTCCTTTAAAGTAGTGCCATCCCACCATTGAGAGGTAGGTAGCACCACCGTTGGAGGTGTTCGGGTCAATTCGAGGTTCGGGACATGGTGATCACCGGAGCAATAGGAAGAGACCTTAGAAGCTACCCTCATGCCAGGTTCCCGGATCATGAGGACTTACTAAGACATCCTCTACTCGACGATCACCTTTCGAGGCAAGGCAACAGTGAGGCGTACCCTAGGGGTGGTGTGTGATTTGTGTGTCGTTTTCATTTGCATTTATCTTGTTCATGTCAGGTGATCTATGCGTTTGTTTTTATTTTGTCATTCATTCTTGCATGCATTTATTTAACAGTTAAAAGGTTGCGAGAAATGTAAAGTTCTAAACTATTACAAAGGCGCGGGTCCACATCGCCAAAATTTAAAATCCAGGACCCGATTTGACGGAAAGTAAATAAAGAAATAAAATAAAGTGCGAGAAATTAAGTTTACAAGGCTTTGGGAGAGATACATAATTATTAAGTGACATAAAAATAATAATGCGAGTAAGAAATTAAGAGCGAAACGAGGGCGTTGGACCCTTTTACAAAATTAAAATTAATAAGGAATTAAAATTAAAATTAAAAGAAAATGTTTTTGGTATTTTAGTATTTTATGATTTAATATGAAAAAGAGAATTAATTAAAATTGAATGCAAACCCTAATTCTAATGGCTTTTAAATTTATTATGAAAAATATTGAATTTTAACCTAATTTAAACCTAAGTTAATTTACATGCAAATTTGATTATAAAAATAAATAAAATAAATAAATATTATTATGAGCAAGAAAAATTAAAAAGGAATAAAACAATTATTAAACCTATTTCTACATTTTTTATATTTTTTATTATGAAAAGAATTAAAATTGCAACCTAAATCAAAACTAAATTTATTTACATACAATTTGTTTATGAAAATAATTAAAATAAAATACTTATTATATTTTTTCATCTTTTTCTGATTTTTATGAGGTTTTGGTATTTTGTAAAAATAATTAATTAAATTAAAACAATAAAGAAAATAAAACAATAAAAATAAAATATAAGGAAAATTGCAAACCAGGGGGGGTATCAGTCCCAAATTAGGAGGTATGACCCAAGAAACTCTGGCCCATTTAACATTGATCCGTTTGACTTTTTTGAACAGCATGTTGAAGCGTGGACCAGGGTACAACGTGCTCTTTAGATCTGTGCCTTTGGTTTGATCTTCAGGGGCACGTGGACGTCTTGATTGTGGTGGTGTATCATGCGCTTCACTTTTGAAATTGCATAGGAACGTTTATGGCAAAATAATATAGGAAATTATACAGACCTGGGGTTCGAACCCAGGTCACTAGCATCACCAATCAACACCTGTGCCACTGAGCCACTTCAACGCATTTGTTATATAATAAACAAACAAATAATATAAAAAGAAAGTGGGTCAACGCTTGGAAACACGCGCGAATTTTTGAACAAGCCAATCCCTTGTTGCCACGACTCCATCTTCTTCATGTTGTTGGATTTTCCTGAAACACAAAAACAATAGACAACGGTTTTTGAACCGTTCTATAATGCACCATTAGAAAAAATAACGAATAGGCCATAAGGCCATATAAATTAAGCGCGAATGTTGTATCTTCTTCGTCCAGATGCATTGATTAGAATGGCATGGGTCTGGAAGGCTAATTTTTCCTCTTTTAAGAATCCCTAATCTGAAGCTTGCAAAACCCTAAAATTCAAACATGGTGGAATCGTATATACAGCATAATAATCAAATTAAATGCATTGGTTAGCTTCACAACATCATAATGAACATGAATCAATGAATAAATTTCACAAATAATGCTTAAATCATGATGCACGATTGTCAATTTTTCTCTGTACAGTTTCGGTTCAATATACCAGTTCTTTGAGCTTTGATGGGTGTTATGGATTAGAACACGTTCAGGGGACCTTGAGGAAGCTATTGAAACAAGTCTTGCGCCTTGAATCCCCCTGTAGCAATGATTTCAGAATTGACTTTTTGTGACAATTTTTCAAGTTTGTTCTTGGTTCTTCTACGCAGCTTTGTGTCTAGCATGATTAGGTTTAGGTTTATGCTTATGTAGTGAATGTATTAGGTTAACAAAATTCAATCAAATCTCTTGTAATCATTGATTTTGAATATTTGATTTCTTAAGATTTTTCCATATCTTTTCCATGTGTTCTTTGTGTCAATTAGGATCAATTTGCTCCAAATCTTTCCACATTTGGCTAGGCACGAAATATTGAGCACAAAACATGTATAAAAAGATTGGTTAGGGTGAATTAAATATTTTTCATATATTTAAATGATTTAAATGAATTAATATGAATAAAAATTCAAATAAATAAATAAAAAATGAGAAAATACTTCCCTTTGGGCCAAGTGGTCGTGCACATTCTTAGAATGATGAATCATGGAAGAAAAATGGGCCCATTAGCAATTTTAGGTCATTTGAATCAATGTTGATTTTTCAAAATATCCAAAAATTTCCCAACTTCCACAAGGCATAACTTGCTCAATTTTTAAGCTTTTCTCATGTTCTTGGACATTTTGGAAAGGTCTTTGAGTCCTCTAACCAATTCCTTTGGTCCCATGTCATTTTGATTTACCAATCTCAAGTTATGGCCTTTGACTTAAAGTCCCTTTTTGTTGACTTTTGAAAATGACCTATAATGTTGAAATTGATAACTTTTTGTGAGAGCATTTCTTGGACTTGAAGTATGAAGATGAGTTGTAGGAAATGTCTTTCTCTTCAAAATGAGCTTTGGATGGGATTTTTCTGATAATCCATGTGAAAGTTATGCCCTGGTCAATTTCAGTTGACTTTTTCAACTGTCCAAATAAGGAAACTTTTGCATCTTGATGAATTCCGAGCCAAATTTTGAGAATCATGATCAAGCATTGATCAAATGATGTTTGTGGCTTCAAAATGATATGTTGACCAAAAATTTGAACTTTTGACTGTCAAATGACCATTTTGCCCCTACAGTTGACTGTAGTGCAATTTAGGGTTTTGACTGTGCAATTTTGAGCTGAATGCCTTGAAACTTGATATGAGGATGCTTGACCATATTTGTAGACATATGAGACTTGATTGGACCTTTGAAAGCTTCATTTTCTTGATCAGACCACAAACCCTAGTTTTGACTGTATAGGAAACTTTTGCACTGTGCAACCCTTGGGGAATTTTGCAGCTTGACTTGACATTTTTTTGGAGAATATGGGAGGGCAAATTTTGGGGTACAACACTATGTTATCTGGTTGGGGTACACATGGTAAGATGGATTGTCCCTATTGCATGGATTATACAAAAGTTCGTGGTTTGACTGTCATCGTAGATTCCTACCAGAAAACCATGCCTTTAGAAGAAACAAGAATACTTTCAAAAAAGGTAAAGAAGTAACAAATTTGTCTCCCCCTGTTTCTCATCGGTTGAAGTATGGAACATGGTTTGTGATCTACCAAAATTCACAGACTATGGAAAATCATGCACAATTCCGGGATGCAAAGACACACAAATTGGACAAAAATAAGTATTTTTGTGACCTTCAATATTGGAAATACAATTTTTACGGCATAATCTCGATGTTATGCATATTGAAAAGATTTTTTTCGATAATATATTCAAAATAATGATGAATGTCCAAGGCAAGACAAAGGATAATGAGAAGGCTAGAAATGACCGAAGGTACAAACATTATGACCTTTTCATCATGGCACATTCTGTAAGGCAAGTTTATTACATCTCTTATCCTTTAATTCATCGAGGTAAGCGAGTATGATATGTTGCAATCAAGTCAAACCATTAGGTCATATTGAAACTGACACTCTTATGGAAGACATTGCTTACCAAGTTGATGAAATTTCACAAATTAATGATGTGATTGATTTTGAACAAGTAACAAGTTTGTGTGATAACGTGGTTGAGGGTCAGCAAGTTGGCGCGTCTATTTTGGATGAAGATAATGAAGAGTTTGCATAAGAAGATAATGTTGAATCAGATGAAGATAATGAAGATTATGAGGATACACAATCTGAATAGCCAAAAATGCTATTTTAAATTAAATAATATTTGGCAAAATACCCTTTTTAGTCCTTTAAGTTTACCCCAAGGTCCATTTTGGTCCTTTATCTAAAAAAAGTGTCAAACTGGTCCTATAATTCTTTCAAAAGGACCATAGGAGTCCTTTCCGTCCATTTTGGTCCTTTTTGGTTCATTGGAGAAGCTGCAAAATGAGCTTGATGGAGCAAAGATGGAGATACATCATCTAAAGGAAAGGGAGGATGGGCTGAAACATAAGATAATGGAGTTACAAATTGAAATAAAGAAGGATGGGCTGAACCAAAAAGGACCAAAATGGACGGAAAGGACTCCTATGGTCCTTTTGAAAAAATTATAGGACCAGTTTGACACTTTTTTTAGATAAAGGACCAAAATGGACCTTGGGATAAACTTAAAGGACTAAAAAGGGTATTTTGCCATAATATTTTTACTTATAATACGTATTGTGTTGATTAAGTAATTTTTTTAATATTTTTAATATTTTAATTAGGTAAGACCCACTGGGTGAAGGTACCTATACTTGACATGTCTCTATCTTCTATGTATTGCTCTTTGCCTCAGTCTAGTCAAAAGGCTTAGCAGACTATGAACACTTTTCCATCTCATATGTCGGGCACTTCATTGCACATAGGGAAGGATCATCACGTCCCTCAATATTATCTCCTGAAATGGCCGAAACAGTTAGACAATTAGCTCTAAGTGGGGCAACACATGAAGGAGCAAGACGTGAGAAGCTTCCCAAAAGGCTGAAAATGAAGAAATGAGAAGATGTCAATCTGAGTCGGAAGAAGCCTTAAGAGTGTCACTAGAGCACATGAGAGCTACACAACAACTAATGCAAGAATATATGCTCTCACAAAAGAATCAAACTCATGGTTCTATGGGTCAAAATCAAGGTTTCATTGGATATAACAGAGTTGTCGGATTCAGATCAATTGGTGGGCAAGCATAGGAGATAAATGAGAATGAGGAAGAAAATGTAAGTAAAGAAGATTAATTTTTAAGTTTTATTAACTATTTCTAATTTTAATTTGTATAATATTTAGATATTTTAAATTAATTTTGGATTTAAATATTTTTAATTACTTTTAAATTTTTTAATTAATTTTGTATTTAAATAAAAATATTTAGTTTTGAATTTAAATATTATTGACTATTATTATTATTATTATTGTATTTATATTATTATAAATATTAAAATAAACATTTATAATAATATAAATATAATAGAAATTTTTTTATTTAATCAATTGTTATATGCAAGAGGAAAAAGACCCTACAAATGATATTATTATAAAAGTTGCTGCGTGAATTACACTTTGTTAGTTGCAAAGTAAATATCATCCTCCTGTTAAAATTAGACTTGTAGACTGTAAATAGTTGCAGCATGAATTTTATCCAATAAATAGTTGTGGCTAATAATTTTGCAAAGTAATTTCTTACTTCATAATTTGTTAATTGCAAAAGAATTTTAAAGGTTGCAGTGTGATTTTCACTCAACAAAATGCATAATAGAGACTACATATATTGCATGCTTGAAACATGACTTCACTCAAATAAAACTAATTTAATTGATCAAATTCGATTTTCATTGAACTATGTTTTTTCAGACCAGTCTGATTTATTTTTAAAATTAAAAAATTATTTATTTGATTTAAAAAAAAAGTATGATACCATTAACAAAAATTTAGACAAAATAAACTAGACAAAATAAACTACACAAATTTAAAAGACACTAACAAAGTCTAAGTGTCTAACCATTTTCAGACAACCCAGCATAAATTAAAAACTTAATAAATATTTAAATCCATATTAACATAGTAACAGTTAATACATTTAAAAAGAGAATTAAAGTTTCAACACACAATTTATATTAACATATTAACAATAGTCACAATTTATATTAAGACAATTTTGCACCATTATATTAACAATAAAAATGCAGAAAACAATTTATATTAAGACAATTTTGCGTGTAAAAAAAGTTACACCACTTATATAAAAAATCATTTTTGATAAAAAATAGAAACAATATAAGTTATCATAATTTTTAATGGAAGTATATGGGGATGAAAGTTAAGAACAAATAAGTAGTTTCAACTTGATTTGTAACAATAGTCCTATAACAGTAGTCATAACTTTACATGTCATAACAATGGTCCTATAATAATAGAAACAACATATATTATGACCTTTCTTCACTACTTTACATGTGTTTACTCTTTCCATGTTATGTTTCATTATTGCTTTCAATTTAATACTAAAGTATGGAGCACAATGCATAATTGTAATATCATTTCATCAATCAACCGACGAATATTGAGTACATATGTCACACTAAGAGCTTTATAAAAAAAAATCAAACTAGACCTCTGATTGTCGAGACCACCATCAACAAAACATAAACACTCTAAAGAAAAATCAAAACCACATGTCAAACTATGTATCAGGTCTGAATTTTGATGTACTGTTGGTTGAGTCATAAGATAGGGTTCTGAAGCTAAGATGAGTTTGTTATTGTTCTATCAAGAAATCAATTCCAAACAAAAAACAATATTTTTATTTTCTACCTCTTTCACGTTTGTTGAACAACTCAAAAAACACTTATCATTGTGCACTTTTCAAATAATCCACATTACTGAATATGTCAAATCATAGCAAATCCACCCTTCATCTTAGTCATACCAACTAAGAGACCAACATCTAAAAAAGAATCATAGGATCCCTAAGGAGAACCATCATCCACTTAAAAATCCTATATTAAACCGTCAAAGGTAAAACATAGGTAACAAACAAATAAGAGACGTGTTCTAGCAAATCCCCACACATAATACAAAAGACATCTTGGGTGTGTTGGAACAAAGGATTTTCAAGAAAGATGATTTATGAAAGAGGAAGAAGAAGAAGAAGAAGAAGAAGAAGAAGATAGAGAGAGATTGAAAGTTTGTTACGATTCTAACTAAATTGTGATTGCATACAAGCACTTTATATAGACATACAATGCCCAAGCTCAATTCGAGTATATACAGCTTTAGCCCAAAACTACATTTCGACATATTACAATAGCTGTTGTATTCGACAGAGTCGAATATAGCTGACAACCTATCATCACTAGCTATTTGACATACACATATGCACTTTGAAAAAACAAGAATTATACAATCTAACACGCCCCATAATTCATGTTCTCGAGACTTCTCATCCCGATACTTCTCTTTAACTTGTCGAAATTGACTTTTTTCAGAGGTTTGGTGAATATGTCAGCTAGTTATACTTTTGCCTTGCAATGCTTTATCTCCAGCTTCCCTTTGTTGACTTGATCCCTCAGAAAATGATACCTTCTTTCTATGTGCTAACTTTGACTATGACACACTGGGTGATTCGCCAGGTCAATAGCTGACTTGTTGTCAACAAACAACTTCATCTTCTTAAATTCCATTATCTTGAGTTCTTCAAGTAACATTTCGATTCACGTTGCTTGGCATGCAACATATGATGATGGAAGATTTGCACGAAAGGTTCGATTAGTCTTTCGCCCCTATACCCAAGTCATACGAACGATTTGCACGTTAGTATCGCTGCGGCCCTCCACCAGAGTTTCCTCTAGCTTCACCCCGCTCAGGCATAGTTCACCATCTTTCGGATCCCGACAGGTATGCTCTCACTCGAACCCTTCATAAAAGATTGGGGTCGGTCGGCGGTGCAACCCACAAGAGGATCCCACCAATCAGCTTCCTTACACCTTACGGGTTTACTCGCCCATTGACTCGCACCGATGTCAAACTCCTTGGTCTGTGTTTCAAGACGGGTGGAATAGGGAGCCCACAGGCCGACGCCAGGAGCACGCAAGTGCCGAAGCACGCCGAAACAGCGCACGCTGTCATCCATAATCGTGATGATGACGTCTCCGCAAGCATTTCAATAACCCAGGCCTGGGCCACCATCACAATCCGCGTCGGTCGATGTCCCGAGTCGATTGGCAGACTAACACTAACCGTTCCACATCCGAACGAGACACATCGCCGGCCCCCATCCGCTTCCCTCCCGACAATTTCAAGCACTCTTTGACTCTCTTTTCAAAGTCCTTTTCATCTTTCCCTCGCGGTACTTGTTCGCTATCGGTCTCTCGCCAATATTTAGCCTTGGACGGAATTTACCGCCCGATTGGGGCTGCATTCCCAAACAACCTGACTCGTCAACATCGCCTCGTGCTGTGACAGGGTCCGAGCACAACAAGGCTCTCACCCTCTATGGCACCCCCTTCCAGGGGACTTGGGCCCGGTCCGTCGCTGAGGACGCTTATCCAGACTACAATTTGAACGTCGAGGGCGACCGATTCTCATGGTGGGCTTATCCCGGTTCGCTCGCCGTTACTAAGGGAATCCTTGTTAGTTTCTTTTCCTCCACTTATTGATATGCTTAAATTCAGCGGGTAGCCCCGCCTGACCTGAGGTCTCATCACGAGCGTTTAGAAACGCATATGGGTAAAAGAGGCCAAATTTAATAGAGCAGTGCATGTTTGGTCTCGTGGGTCACACAACCACCATCTATCATGGCACAACCTACCAAGGTCTCAATTTTCAATCAACCATGAGACGAAAGAGCTCACAAAAGGCCAACATCCCCCTGCATAATAATCAGGGAAATTGGCAAGGAGGCTTCGATATGTGACACCCAGAAAGACGTGCCCTCAACCTAATGGAATCGGGCGCAACTTGCGCTCAATGACTTGATGGTTCACAGGATTCTGCCATTCACACCAAGTATCACATTTTGCTACGTTCTTCATCGATGCAAGAGCCTAGATATCTATTTCCGAGAGTCATTCTATATCATGTGTCAAAATATAACCCGCACGAAAACCGTCTCCGGTACCATGCAGGTGCGCTCAGAACAAAATTTAAATTCCTTGACGCTTTCAGCGCCGGGGGTGCGAGTTTTGGCGCGGAGGAGAACGCACTTCGTTGTCTGCCTCCGAACCAAAGGTCATCCGAGGTGTGGAACACCTCAAGCCCACCATATATGTTCAAACTTATTCACGTGTTGGACTGCATGTAAGGCATCAACAATGATCCTTCCGCAGGTTCACCTACGGAAACCTTGTTACGACTTCTCCTTCCTCTAAATGATAAGGTTCAGTGGACTTCTCACAATGTTGCAGGCAGCGGACCTCCCACGTCACCGCAATCCGAACACTTCATCAGACTATTCAATCGGTAGGAGTGACGGGCGGTGTGTACAAAGGGAGAGACGTAGTCAACGCAAGCTGATGACTCGCGCTTACTAGGAATTCCTCGTTGAAGACCAACAATTGCAATGATTTATCCCCATCACGATGAAATTTCAAAGATTACTCGGGCCTGTCGGCCAAGGCTATATACTCGTTGAATACATCAGTGTAGCGCACGTGCGGCCCAGAACATCTAAGGGCATCACATACCTGTTATTGCCTCAAACTTCAGTGGCCTAAGCGGCCATAGTCCCTCTAAGAAGTTGGTCGTGGAGGGTTACCTCCACATAGCTATTTAGCAGGCTGAGGTCTTGTTTGTTAACGGAATTAACTAGACAAATTGCTCCACCAACTAAGAACGACCATGCACCACTACCCATAGAATCAAGAAAAAGCTCTCAGTTTGTCAATCCTTACTATGTATGGACCTGGTAAGTTTCCCTGTTTTGATTCAAATTAAGCCGCAGGCTCCATTCCTGGTGGTGCCCTTCCGTCAATTCCTTTAAGTTTCAGCCTTGCGACCATACTCCCCCCGGAACCCAAAGACTTTGATTTCTCATAAGGTGCCAGCGGAGTCCTAAAAGCAACATCCGTTGATCCCTGGTCGACATCGTTTATGGTTGAGACTAGGACGGTATCTGATCGTCTTCGAGCCCCTAACTTTCATTCTTGATTAATGAAAACATCTGTGGCAAATGCTTTCACAATTGTTCGTCTTTCATAAATCCAAGAATTTCACCTCTGACTATGAAATACGAATTCCCCCGACTGTCCCTGTTAATCATTACTACGATCCCGAAGACCAACACAATAGGATCAAAATGCTGTGGTGTTATCCCATGCTAATGTATCTAGAGCGTAGGCTTGCTTTGAGCACTCTAATTTCTTCAAAGTAACTGCGCCAGAGGCACGACCCAGCAAATTAAGGCTAGGAGCGCATCACCGGCAGAAGGGACGAGCCAACCGGTGCACACCAGAGGTGGACCGATCGACCCAACCCAAGGTCCAACTACGAGCTTTTTAACTGCAATGACTTAAATATACGCTATTGGAGCTGGAATTACCGCGGCTGCTGGCACCATACTTTCCCTCCAATGGATACTCGCTAAGAGATTTAGATTATACTCATTCCAATTACCAGACTCAATGAGCCCGATATTGTTATTTATTTTCACTACCTCCCCGTGTTAGGATTGGATAATTTGCACGCCTGCTGCCTTCCTTGGATGTGGTAGCCGTTTTTCAGGCTCCCTCTCCAGAATCGAACCCTAATTCTCCGTCACCCGTCACCACCATGGTAGGCCACTATCCTACCATCGAAAGTTGATAGGGCAGAAATTTGAATGATGCGTCACCAGCACAAAGGCCGTGCGATCCGACGAGTTATCATGAATCATCAAAGCAACAGGAAGAACCCGCGTTGACCTTTTATCTAATAAGTGCATCCCTTCCAAAAGTCGGGGTTTGTTGCACGTATTAGCTCTAGAATTACTATGATTATACGAGTAGTAGATACCATCAAATAAACTATAACTGATTTAATGAGCCATTCGCAGTTTCACAGTCTGAATTAGTTCATACTTACACATGCATGGCTTAATCTTTGAGACAAGCATATGACTACTGGCAGGATCAACCAGGTAGCATCCATAATGACTCCGCACATAGTGCAAGAATTATGCCGCCTGAAGGGTGCAAAACTTGCAAAAGTGCGGGGCCTTATGACTCCGCACACAGTGCAAGAATTGTGCCTCCCGAAGGGTGCAAAACTTGCAAAAGTGCAGGGCCATATGACTTCGCACACAGTGCAAGAATTGTGCCGCCCGAAGGGTGCAAAACTTGCAAAAGTTCAGGGCATAATTTAGAGAAACCATTAGTAAGGGACACAATGGGATAAACCAAATTTCATCTCAAGTACCGCCTCCAAGAAATCAGTGACCCACGCGTACCGCAAGAGATGCCACACGTGACATCTAAGACGACACATACGTATCACTTCAAGAGCCACCACAACACCAAACAATGGTATGGGATGGTTTTAAAAGTAACCAGCCAAATGTTTACCGTTTTATAGGCAAGACAAACAGGAACAAGAAACCAACACCGATTACGCAAGCAAGCGATGAAAATTGATAGGGAATGTTGTGTTCACCGTTCGGTGCAAAAGCATGGAGCCAGCAAACACAAACATCCACAATGCCACTCACACGCCCCCGCGTCAGCAAGATCCAACATTGCATAACGTACCACCCCCCGCGATGCCAAGGCATGCAGGAAAGTGGAAGCATCGAACAACGCCGGTTCTTTCGCACTAGGCATGAAAAACCAACCCGAGCAACTGGGCCAATTTTCTGAGCCACGCACAAACGCACGCGCCTCGTCCTTGTCCTCGTCCTCGTTCAAGTCCAAAGTCCCAATCGCGACATTTCGCATCATTTCACGCCGTGTTGCTTATTCCCAAAGCAAAAATCACGTCAGATTCCACCATCCGTGACCACGTCCATCGCACTCCACAACCCGATAAAATTTTGATCTTCAACCAACGGACGATTCGATGACTGGAATGCCAAAATTTGATATGGTTTTGCGGAAAAACTTCGATCGTAACTCCCATGCCCCGCCACCCGAATGTCCATGACCAGGTCCGGACGAGCCGTTTGGCTGGGCACGGGCACCGCAAAAGTCTAGCAAATTTTTTTCTTCGCCTAAAGAACGATTTGATGATTGGAATGCCAATATCTTATTGGGTTGTGCGGCAAAACTTCGACCGCAACTCCGATTCCGCTGAAGGGACCATCCATGGAATTCCACAGATCTTCCGTGTGGCCAGCACGAGCACGCAAAATCCAGCTAAATTTTGATTTTTTTTATCAAGAACGCTCGATTCGATGATGAAAATTCGAGATTTGATTGGATTTTGTGCGGGGGTTGATGGATTTTCCGTTGGAATTTCTTGGAACACCCATGGGCATGTTCCGTAAAGGAAGCAAGTGGTCTGGCCTGGGCCTGGAAAGGCCCCACGCGGACCAGGCAAGGGCCTCCCCCTATATATGTTTGGACTGCAATCCTCACTTTGCCAGCAACTTGGTCCCTTTTTCCCTGTAGACATAAATTTTTAGTTTGATGTCTTAGACTTCAAATTTTTTCTTGATTTTTTGCATGCTCTTTAAACACAATATAAGAATCCCTCCCACAAAAAATTGGAATTTTTCGTCTTCGGATGAATTAATTATGAATTTTCTAAGTGCCGGATTTTTAAGACCGGAAGCGGAGGCAAACAGGCCTTAGGAATGAAATTTCCTGATGATTTTTTGCATGGATATCCCTAATAACACATAGAAAGGATCTGTAAAGTTTCGTAGCATTTCGATAAGGCCTCGATTTATTTTGAATTCTCGTCCGAAACGCGTGTAATTGAGTTTTTTTCAAAGGGCGAAAGCAAACAAACGCCGGGCTACGGAATGATTTCCGGTCTGAATTTTTTCATCCATCAATCTGCCATAAAATTGAGTTGGAATGCCATGTTTCGTACCACTCGGACGATCGCTCGATATATTTCTGCTTTTCGCGTGTCGGACGCCCAAGTATTTCCAAGAACGGAAGCAGAGGCAAACACGTCTTAGGAGAATAATTTCTCACTATTTTTTTGCATGGACATCCAAAATAACACAATGAGAGTGCCCCAAAGTTCTGTAGCGTTTCGACAAGCCCTCGATTTATTTTGAATTTCCGACCGGAACGCGTGCGTATGCGGTTTTTCCAAGAACAAAATCGGAGGCAAACGTGCCTTAGGAGAATAATTTCCCGCTAAATTTTTGCATGGACATCCCAAATAACATATTGAGAGTTTCCTTGAAGTTTCGTAGCGTTTCGACAAGCCCTCGGTTTATTTTGAATTTCCGACCGGAACGCGTGCATATGCAGTTTTTCCAAGAATGGAAGTGGGGGCAAACGCGCCATAGGAGAATAATTTCCCGCTGATTTTTTTGCATGAACATCCAAAATAACACATTGAGAGTGTCCCCGAAGTTTCGTAGCGTTTCGACAAGCCCTCGGTTTATTTTGAATTTCTGACCGGAACCCGTGCGTATGCGGTTTTTCCAAGAACGGAAGCGGAGGCAAACGCACCTTATGAGAATAATTTACCGCTGAATTTTTGCATGGACATCTCAAATAATACATTGAGAGTGTCCCCGAAGTTTTGATAAGCCCTCAGTTTATTTTCAATTTCCGATCGAAACGCGTGCATATGCGGTTTTTCCAATAACGGAAGCGGAGGCAAACACGCCTTAGGAGAATAATTTCCCACTTATTTTTTATATGGACATACAAAGTAACACATTGAGAGTGCCCCTAAGTTTCATAGCGTTTCGACAAGCCCTCGGTTTATTTTGAATTTTCGACCGAAAAGCGTGCATATGCAGTTTTTCCAAGAACAGAAGCGGAGGCAAACATGCCTTAGAAGAATAATTTCGCGCTAATTTTTTGTATGGACATCCCAAATAACACATTGATAGTGTCCCAGAAGTTTCGTAGCGTTTCGACAAGCCCTCTGTTTATTTTGAATTTCTGACTGGAACGCGTGCGTATGCGGTTTTTCCTAGAACGAAAGCGGAGGCAAACGCGCCTTAGGAGAATAATTTCTTATTGAATTTTTTCATGGACATCCCAAATAACATATTGAGAGTGTCCCCAAAGTTTAGTAACGTTTCGACAAGCCCTAGGTTTATTTTGAATTTCCGACCGAAACGCGTGCATATGCGGTTTTTCCAAGAACGGAAGCGGTGGAAAACGCGCCTTAGGAGAATAATTTCCCGCTTAATTTTTGCACGGACATCCCAGATAACACACTGAGAGTGTCCCCGAAGTTTCGTAGTGTTTCGACAAGCCCTCAGTTTATTTTGAATTTCCGACCGGAACACGTGCGTATGCAGTTTTTCCTAGAACGGAAGCGGAGGCAAACGCGCTTTAGGAGAATAAATTCCCATTGAATTTTTGCATGGACATCCCAAATAACATATTGAGAGTGCCCCCTAAGTTTTGTAGCATTTTGACAAGCGCTAGGTTTATTTTTAATTTCCAACCGGAACGCGTGCATATGCGGTTTTTCCAAGAACGAACGCGGTGGCAAACGCGCCTTAGGAGAATAATTTACCGCTTAATTTTTGCATGGACATCCAAAATAATACATTGAGAGTGTCCCCGAAGTTTCATAGCGTTTCGACAAGCCCTCAGTTTATTTTTAATTTCTGACCAGAACGCGTGCATATGCGGTTTTTCCAAGAACGGAAGTAGAGGAAAACGCGCCTTAGGAGAATAATTTCCCACAGACTTTTTGCATGGACATCCCAAATAACACATTTAGAGTGTCCCCGAAGTTTCGACAAGCCCTCAGTTTATTTTGAATTTCCTATCGAAACGCGTGCATATGCGGTTTTTCCAAGAACGAAAACGGATGCAAACACACCTTAGGAGAATAATTTCACACTGAATTTTTGCATGGACATCCAAAATAACACCTCGAGAGTGTCCCCGAAGTTTCGTAGCGTTTCGACAATCCCTCAGTTTATTTTAAATTTCCGACTGGAACGCGTGCATTTGTGGTTTTTCCAAGAACGGAAGTGGAGGAAAACGCGCCTTAGGAGAATAATTTCCCGCTGAATTTTTTCATGGACATCCCAAATAACACATTGAGAGTGTCCCCGAAGTTTTGTAGCGTTTCAACAAGCCCTCAGTTTATTTTGATATTCCGACCGAAACCCGTACATATGCGGTTTTTCCAAGAACATAAGCGGGGTAAAACGCGTCTTAGGAGAATAATTTTCCGCTGAATTTTTGCATGGACATCCCAAATAACACATTGAGAGTGTCCCCGAAGTTTCGTAGCGTTTCGACAAGCTCTCAGTTTATTTTGAATTTCCGCATTTTTTCCAAGAACGGAAGCGGAAACAAATAGGCCATAGGAAAATAATTTCCTGCTGAATTTTTGTATGGACATCCCAAATAACACATTAAGAGTATCCCCAAATTTTCGTAGCGTTTCGACAAGCCCTCAGTTTATTTTGAATTCCTGACCGGAACGCGTGCATATGTGGTTTTTCCAAGTACGGAATTGGAGGAAAACGCGCCTTAGAAAATAATTTCCCGCTGATTTTTTACATGGACATCCCAAATAACACATTTAGAGTGTCCCCAAAGTTTTATAGCGTTTCAACAAGCCTCGGTTTATTTTGAATTTCTGACCAAAACGCGCGCAATTGCGTTTTTCCCAAGTATGGAAGCAGAGGCAAACGCGCCTTAGGGGAATAATTTCCTGCTGATTTTTTGCATGGACATCCCTAATAACACATAGAAAGGATCTGCAAAGTTTCATAGCATTTTGATAACGCCTCGGTTAATTTTGAATTTCTGACCGAAAGGCGTGCAAATGCGTTTTTTCTAAGGGGCGGAAAGCAAGCCAATGTCGGGCTACGCAATGAATTCCGGTATAAATTTTTTCTTCCATTAATCTGACATCAACTTAAGATGGAATGCAAGGTTTCGTACCATTTGAGCGACCCCTAGATATATTTCGGCTTTTTGCGTGTCGGTGGCTCAAGAGGCGGAAGCAACGCAAACCATGGGCTACGCAATGCGTTCTTGCCTAGTTCTTTGCATGGAATTGTCTACCAACATATATCGGGAAGCGGTAAAGTTCCGTAGCATTCGGGCGACCACTCGATTTATTTCGAATTTTCATGGGGTAGAGCGTTCCATAGGCGGAAGGAACGTTAACCTTGGACAAACTCGGTAATATTGAGACACCTCCACAAAATCCACCCGTGGGAATGCCTTGTACTTGTCATCCAAAAAGAAAGTTCTACAAGAAATTTGACCCATTGCTCCCACGCCTATATGGATGACGCGTCGGTGCGCAACACCTTACAACACTACATGTCAACCGTGAGGACACAAGATATAATGGCAAGGTCCGAGAGCTAGGAGGCGTCGTGCACCCTTAGAAATTTTAAAAAAATATTTCACAAGTTTTTTCCGAATCTAACCCTAGCGTTTTACGGAAGGAAGGCAACACGTGGGTTGGGAGGGACGAATCGAAGCGACAAGGGCTGAATCTCAGTGGATAGTGGCAGCAAGGCCACTCTGCCACTTACAATACCCCGTCACAATTTTAAGTCGTCTGAAAAGGATTCTACCCGCCGCTCAATAGGAATTGCGTTTCAAAGTATCCTGCAAGGCTCATCCGCCTTACAGGGTACACCAACGACACGTTCCTTTGGGGGGCCAAAGCCCCCTACTGCTGGTCGACAAGCGAACAACGGGCGCATGCATCGCTTCTAGCCCGGATTCTGACTTAGAGGCGTTTAGTCATAATCCAACGCACGGAAGCTTCGCGCCACTGGCTTTTCAACCAAGCGTGATGACCAATTGTGCGAATCAACGGTTCCTCTCATACTAGGTTGAATTAGTATTGCGACACTGTCATCAGTAGGGTAAAACTAACCTGTCTCACGAAGGTCTAAACCCAGCTCATGTTCCCTATTGGTGGGTGAACAATCCAACACTTATTGAATTCTACTTCACAATGATAGGAAGATCCGACATCAAAGGATCAAAAAGCAACGTCGCTATGAACGCTTGGCTGCCATAAGCCAGTTATCCTTGTGGTAACTTTTCTAACACCTCTAGCTTCAAATTTCGAAGGTCTAAAGGATTGATAGGCCATGCTTTCACGATTCGTATTCGTACTGGAAATCAGAATCAAACGAGCTTTTACCCTTTTGTTTCACACGAGATTTCTGTTCTCGTTGAGCTCATTTTAGGGCACCTGCGTTATCTTTTAACAGATGTGTCGCCCCAGCCAAACTCCCCATCTGACAATGTCTTCCGCCCGGATCGACCAACAAAAGTCAGCCTTGGATCCAAAAAGAGGGGCAGCGCCCCGCCTCCGATTCACGGAATAAGTAAAATAATGTTAAAAGTAGTGGTATTTCACTTTTGCTGTTTCTAGCTCCCATTTATCCTACACCTCTCAAGTCATTTCACAAAGTCGGACTAGAGTCAAGCTCAACAGGGTCTTCTTTCCCCGCTGATTCTGCCAAGCCCGTTCCCTTGGCTGTGGTTTCGCTGGATAGTAGACAGGGACAGTGGGAATCTCGTTAATCCATTCATGCACGTCACTAATTAGATGACGAGGCATTTGGCTACCTTAAGAGAGTCATAGTTAATCCCGCCGTTTACCCGCGCTTGGTTGAATTTCTTCACTTTGACATTCAGAGCACTGGGCAGAAATCACATTGCGTCAACATCCGCAGGGACCATCGTAATGCTTTATTTTAATTAAATAGTTGGATTCCCCTTGTCCGTACTAGTTCTGAGTTGACTGTTCGATGCCCGAGGAAGAGGCCCCAAAGGGCCCGTTCCTAATCCGTCCCCCGACCGGCACGCAGCAACCTGCTCTCACCGCGGGAGCAACTCAAGCAGTTCACCAACAGCCGACGGGTTTAGAAATGGGACCCCCAAGCCCAGCCCTCAGAGCCAATCCTTTTCCCGAGGTTACAGATCCATTTTGCCGACTTTCTTTGCTTCCTCGAACTCCAAGAGATTAGAGCGCCTTCGATCATGAATATGTAGCCTGCAATACTTTTCTTTTCATCTTGATCTCCACTGAAATCTGAGTCAATGTATCCATGAACTTCAATATTTGTGTTGTTCTTCAACTTCTTTGGCAATAACACACCATGATCAATTGTTCCCTTTATGTATCTCAACACCCTCTTTACCGTAATGAGATGACACTCTTGGGGTTTCTCCATAAATTGACTCAATAATCCGAGACTTTGACAAATATCAGGTCTAGTATTGCAAAGATATCTCAAGGATCCAATGATTTGTTTGTATAGGGTTAAACTTACAAACTCATCATTCATTTCCTTTTTCAACTTTGCTCCAGTTTCTAATAGAGTGACAATTACATTACAATTGCTCATATTGAACCTCTTCAATATATCTTGGGCTTATTTTGCTTGATGCAAGAATACTTCTTCTTCAATATCTTTGAATTCCATCCCTAGGAAATATGAAAGATTCCTTAAGTCGGACATATCAAATTCTTGCATTAGTTTCGACTTTACTTTCACTATCTCAGCTTCGTCTACTCCAGTAATGAGTAAGTCATCAATATAGAGGCATAAAATGATTCGACTGGCACTGTTGATATCATTTACATACACTCCATGTTCAGATACACATTTTGTGAAACCTACTTCGATCAGAAAGCTATATATTCTCTTATTCCAAGCTCAAGGATCTTGTTTCAAATCATAGAGAGCCTTCCTTAATCTATAAACCTTCGACTCCCGCCCTTTGATGTTGAATCCTGGTGGTTGAGTAACATAGACCTCTTCTTCCAATGGACCATTCAAAAATGCTAACTTTACATCCAACTGATATATCTTCCATCCTCTATATGCTACTGTCGAAACAAAGATTCTGATTGTTTCTAGCCTTGGAATAGGAGCATAGACCTCGTCAAGACAATACTAGGTGTTTGTAGAAAACCTCTCGCCACCAATCTTACTATACTTCGCGATCTCACCATTTGGCTTTCATTTCAGCTTATAGATTCACTTTACATCGACTGGCTTCTTATGAGTTCTTTCGACAAGCTCCCAAGTCTTGTTCTTCTTAATAGATCTGAGTTCTTATTTCATGGCTTCACACTAATTTGAATTACCCATGGCTTCATTCAAGTTAATTGGTTCTGCTTTAGCCATCATCATGGCTTCTTCGATTAAATCACCATCTCCATCAACTGCTTGATCTGAAAATCCTTCATATCTAACTAGCCTTGTCGACTCAGTTCTTGTTCTTATCGACCTTCTTTCATTCTACACAAGTGGTTATTTATTTTAACTGGTTGAAGCATTACCTTGTTCATTTTGATTCGTTGAAGCCTCAATTTGTTGATCTTCTTCGAACAAAGTTGTGACTGTGTCTGATTCCTGTCGAACTGAACCTTGACTCCAATCCCACCCTTTGCTTTCATCCACAAGAGCATCTCGACTGATCACTAGTTTATCTTTGTTTGGAAAATACAACTTGTGTACACCAGTCGAATGATAACCTATAAACACCATTATCTCACTTCGATCATCTAACTTCTTTCTCAATTATTCAGGTACATGCTCGAAGCACATTGATCCAAAAACTCTAAGATGACTCACATTTGGCTTCGAGCCTGTCCAAGCCTTATAAGGTGTTCTTCCGACCATCTTCTTTTTTGGACACCTGTTTAGAATGTATACTATTGTCGAGACTGCTTTAACCCAAAATCTCTTAGGCATATCTTTAGCTTTCGACATAGTATTGTGAGTGTAACTTCATTATTAGATATTTTACATAATGTCAAAACTCGGAAATCTAGCATTTAAGTATGGTGGATGGTATCCTTATGTCTTGTGGCACTCCCTTGCATTATAGGTCTTAGGAATCATTTAAAACAACTTTAAAATTGGTCCCAATCATGAAAAATCAATTTTTGCATAAAATCAACATTTATGCGTCGACCTGAAATTTCTATGTGTCGACACATAAATTCAGCATTTCTTCATTTTCTTAAAAGCTTCAGTATGTGTCGACACATACGATTTATAGATTTACACATGTACTACATTATTAAAGCTTTTCAGCACATATGTCGACACACACAATTTTCTGGTCAGCACATGCACTGCATTATTAAAGCTTTTAGGATATGTTTTGTATGTGTCGACACATAACCTTTTCAGGTCGACACATACTATTTTGTGGGTCCTTTTTTCATTATTTTTTCATACTGAAACTACCCTCTTTTACCTAAAAAGAGTCCAACTTAAAATATATCATTCATGCATCATTCATACCTTGTTGAAAACCATAAAAATAATTTATTTCTCTCTTCATCTTCAACCTTCAATCTATGCATATACACTGATATTACATTGTAATTATGTTCTATTGGGGTTCCATCTAGACGATGATTGCTAGTGTCCAATTGTGTATTGGTTGGAGTTTTGTAGGTGTTTTCATCTAGGAAAAACCTCGGGTTTGTCCTCCAAGATCATTGATTGATTTGGGGGTTTTCGTACAAGATCGTTCAAGAGGGAATCACGGTGAAGTGAACAACCTTGCAGTTCTTAAAATATTTGCAAGTAACCTTGAAGTGTTTGAAATATTTTCAAGTAAATAGCTTAAAGTTTCGCATATAATTGAAGATCTTGTGTTGATAGATTGCAATCATATTTTCTCGAGTGAACAACCTTGGAGTGTTTGAAATCATTGCAAGAAACCTTAGAGTGTTTGAAATCTCTGCAAAGAAGTAGCTTAAGAATAGAATATGTTGAATCTATTGTATGCTTGATCTTGTTAAAGATAAAAATAAGAGAAGGTATTGAATCAACATTAAACGGTTATGGTTTGTAGGATTGCTCTTGAACACTTCTCTTGTAACCATGCTTTTGCAAAGTAAGAAATTATCCTAATTCTAAATTTGGAATTGGGGGGGGGGGGGGGGGGGGGGGGAGATGTAGCCATTGCTAGGAATATTGGTGAAGTTTCTAAATAAATACTTGTGTCTCTTATATTTTATTTGCTTTAATTTTCATACATCGATTTGTCAAAAAACATTGAGTAATTTATTGACGCGTAGGGATTTTCCGAAACTATTTTTGTTTTGAATTGTGATTTAGTTGCTTATAATCACTTTTGATTATGTGTTTTTTCATATCAACACAACACAAAGGAAAATTATAAAACTTTGATTGCTCGCCAAGTTTTTGACAAAATGTTTAGCTTGTTTAACTCAAAGGAAAGTTGCAATATTCTATCTCTTGCTTTCATTTACTCTCTATATACAATTTGTTGAACGTATTGTTTGATCAGTTGATTAGTATAGAATTTTTCTTTGATTATTAAATTTTAAATTACTTTGTTGATTAGCTTATAATCACTTTGATTGTAAGTGCTTTTGCATATCATCAAGTATCAAAGAAAATTCTGAAAAATTGATTGTGCGCCACAAGTTCGATAAATTATCATGTTATGTTTATAATATGATTTCACTGATAATAGGAAACCGTTGTGTTGGATATTAAATGGTTAATTGAGATATTATTTTGTTGATTGATTTTATCATTATGTTAATTCCATATGGCTCGTGCATATATGAGTTTCCAATAACTAGGTTTGTTTAGACAACTATATTTGATCTAGACCAAAAACCTTCCACTCAACATTGTTTTTCAAATAAGTTTAAAATAACCATTTTTAAAGGTAGTTTTTATTTTGGTATCTATTTATCCTCTCCAGATAAGGTGTTGTAGTCTAATAAGTGGTATCAGAGCTTCGGTTAATTTCGTGCTTCGGAACTCTTAGTATAAAATAACGTACGAACCTAAAGGGGCTTTCAAAACAGCCCCAAATTTTTTTCAAAAGAAAACTATAGTTATTGGAAAGCTTGTATGCACATTCATGTTAATTCATATGGCAAGGAGAGGTGTGACACTATTACTCAAAATAATGTTAATGGCGTTGTCACATATAAGCTGGAAGCACTATGGAATAATGATAATAAGAAAAATATATAAATCTCATTAATCATTTGAACACACTTGGTAATCTTATTTCTAATGAAATTTCTACTAACAAAATTGTGAGATTTCTTACTAGAAATTAGCAAACGGAGGTCACCGTGATCAAGGAAGTTAATGATCTTACAACACTTAATCTCATTACATTGATTGGTAAGTTTGAAAAACATGAGCAAGAACTTACTTGCTTGGACAAGCATGAGGAAAAGCGTGAGAACAAGAAGAAAAAGAATAAAGACACGAATGTGGAGGAAAGGACAAAGCCTAAAGCTCTTAAGGAGTCAAGTTCAAGGTCCTCAAATTGTGAGCATGTATACGATTGTGATTTTAGTGATGGTGAAAATTTAAATTGTCACTATGGTTGTAAGATTCCCTAAATGCAAACAATTATTTCACTAACCCCAAGGATTCAATGAAGATTGAGTACCTATCTTGTCTTGTTGTTTTGTAGGAAAATTGTTTTAACTCTATAAAGAGAATATAAGTTCTCATTTATGGCGGTTCAAAGCATATTAACATATTCTAATTCTATTGTATATGAGGCAAGATGATGGATTATATGATTTAGAAAGAAACAACAAGGTTTGTTTTATTGATAAAAGACGCGTAAGTTACTTTTTGATGTTGTATCCGAGAATACTCAAAAAAGGTATTTCAATCTCATGATGTTGGTTTATCTTCAAAAGACATACTCAATAATGCCGAAGAAGGAATTAATCAATCCGAATCGGTGAAACATGAGGAGGAGAAAGATAACTAACATGAAAAGGATAAATATGTGAGTTCAATCAAAATGAATGTTCATCAAATCAATGACCTTCTTGGATTCATCACAAGGTATACTTTTGGATACTTTGTTAAAGTGAAAAGTGGTAAGATCGTGTTGTTCTAAAATCTTTGTGGTATTCTTTGCATTTGGTTTAACTTTCTCTCGAGAGTCCCTTGTGAAATGCAAGTGCATCCTCCATCATTTTATACGATGAGGTAGTTTCGATTTAACTTTCGCTTTGTTAGTAAGTTCTCTCTTTTACTTGTTTATTTCTCTAAATACATGACATACTTAGTGTATGGTATATATATTATGAGTATACATTTGAAACTTAATTCTTAATTGATAATCATAGTGACTTATCAATTTATACACTTGAAATGACCTCATCATATTATATTTTCATGTATTTATCATAAACACTTATGTGTACATAAGCATGATTAGCTTCATTAAAGATCAAGCATGACACATTTGATATTATATCATATTTGATTCTACTAACATGTAACTTGTCAAAGAGCTTTCTAAGCTTATGCATGGAGTGTTTGAAATGAGTATTATGGGAAGTTGAATTACTTTCCCGGACTCCAAATAACGTAGCTCAAGGAAGGAACACATGTGTGGGGAATTACCTTAACGATCATGTTGAAAAAGAGGATGTTGTGCTCGAGCATTTTTACAGTTTGCAACCAAACCATTTTTTTAATCAAGCATGAGGAATTGAGGATTATTAATGTCTCCAATGTTGCTTTCTTTATTATGATACTTGCACTTTTATACTTTTACCATAACACTTTGTTTGAAGAATTTTGCATCATGTGAGTGCAACTTCCATTCTATCAAGAGTGAGGTAATATTGTTTCAAATTTCTCCTTGAAAGTAAGAAGTTTCTTGTTACATGTTTTAGTTGATGAAAAATGCTTGCTATGTTCTCAAATGATGAAAACCATAAATGTTCATTTCCAAAATTTTTGATTGACAACCATTGTGTGTTCTCAATATATATGCTTATAATGACTTCATGTATTAATTCTTTCACATTTTTATAAGTTTGCTCTTGTGTGTACAAGCGTGTGTTTTTATTATCATTTCGTGCATGTGTGTATGAGTTGAATGTAAGCATGTTAATTGCATGTATGATTCTTGTTATAGTTGAGTCACATTTTATAGCAACATTTTCATTTTGGATTGAATAGTGACACATTCTTGTCGCTATGCTAGGTACATGCGTGTGCGATATCGGGAGTTCCATTATATTGGGTTACGTAATCGTGACGCTATAGAAGTAACTTGACTAGCTTGTTCTTGCATCATTTTTATTATTATTCATGAAATTGCATTACATGTTTGGTAATGTTTTATGGTTGTTATCTATTAATTTTGCATCATTATATATATATATATATATATATATATATATATATATATATATATATATATATATATATATATATATATATATATATATATATATATATATATATATATATATATATATATATATATATATATATATATATATATATATATATATATATATGGGCATATGTAATTGTATGCTCTTCTTTGGAAAAACGCCTCTGAGTGATATATTAGTATTGGTATTGGAATATGATACTTTTTATGATTTGCCTTCTCTCTTTTTGATAGTGTAAAAGGGGGAGAAACATATGCGAGATGAATTTGGGAAGTACAAAGTCAGAAGGAGCCTTTGATAAGTACATGAAATGTATCGTCGCAAGTTTTGCCATCACAAAAAAGGGAGAGTTTATAAGTGCAACTTCATTATTAAATGTTTTGCATGATGTCGAAACTAGGAAAGCTAGCCTTTCAGTATGGTGAACGACATCCTTATGTCTTGTGACACTCCCTTGCATTTAAGGTCTTAAGAATCATTTCAAAAAACTTTAAAATTGGTCCAAATCATGAAAAATCAGTTTTTGCATAAAATCAACATTTATGCGCCGACCTGAAATTTCTATGTATCAACACAAAAATTCAACATTTCTGTATTTTCTTAAAAGCTTCAGTATGTTTCAACACATACGATATATAGGTCAACATGTGTAGTGCATTATTAAAGCTTTTCATCACATGTATCGACACATACGATTTTTAGGTCAACACATGTACTGCATTATTAAAGCTTTTAGCCACTGTTTTGGATGTGTCGACATATGCTGTTTTGTGGGTCATTTTTTCATTATTTTTTCATTCCCAAACAATCCTCTTTTACCTAAAAAGAGTCCAAATATAAATATATCATTCATGCATCATTCATAAGTTGTTGAAAACCATAAAATTAGCCCATATCTCTCTTTATCTTCAACCTCCAATCTATGCATACACACTGATAGTACATTGTAACGATGTTCCGTTGGGGGTACCATCTAGACGAGGATTGCTAGTGTCCAATTGTGTATTGGGTGGAGTTTTGAAGGGGTTTTTATCCAGAAAAAACTTTGGGTTTTTCCTCATGGATCATTGGTTGATTTGAGGGTTTTCGTGCAATATCGTTCAAGAGGGAATCACAGTGAAGTGAACAACCTTGGAGTGCTTAAAATCTTTGCAAAGAACCTTGGAGTGTTTGAAATCTTTGCAAGGAAATAACTTAAAGTTCCAGATAGAATTAAAGATCTTGTGTTGATAGATTGTAATCGGATTTTCTCGAGTGAACAACTTTTGAGTGAACTTCCTAAATAAATCTTTGGGTCTCTTATCTTTTATCACTCTACTTGATTTAATTTTCATACATCAGTTTATCAAATAACATTGAATAACTTATCGATGCGTAGGAATTTTCTGAAACTATTTTTGTTTTAAATTGTGTGTTGAGTTGCTTATGTTGTACCCCAAAATTTTCCCTCTCATTTTATCAACATTTCTCATCATAAGACTCTTGGAACTCAAGATCAAGCTAGGGTTTGCTCTGCTCAAAGACATCTCCTTGCACTGATGACTTAAACTAGGGTTTGAGTTTGCACAAGGATTTTTGGACCTTCAATGCTCAAATTTACTTTCATACTTCATATTTGACTTATAAGTTTGTCCATACCAAGTTTCAAGCCTTGAATCAGATTTTTGCCCAGTCAATTGGATAGTTGACCTAGAAATCAGCTGTATTGGGGAAAAAGTCAACTGTGGCCAATTCACATTAAAACCTCATGAATTTTTACCCACATCAACATTATGAACTCATATGAACCATTGGATTAAGTTTGGACCACAACTCCACAAGAAATTTGATCAGATCACCAAAAGGGCAAAATGGTCATTTTTAGGGTTTTGACTGTACAAAGGCAATTTCTGACTTTTTGACCTAGCCAATGGAAAATTAGGTTAAACCATGGACTCAAGGACTCAATGACACCATCTTGCCTTATTCAACAAGTTCAAAAGATCTCAAATGCATGGGATTGACAGATGAATTTTTCAGTCAATTGATCAAAATTTGACTGTACACTGAAAAGTCAAACTTTGACTTTTTGGTCAAAATCAAGTGCCAAGGGTCATTTTTCATCAAGATATGTAAAATTATGAAACTTGTTCATCAAGAAACCTAAAATTGCAAATTAGGGTTTGAAATTGAAAAATTTCATAACTTAGAATTTTTCTAAGTTATGAAAATTTCTTAATTTTTCCTAACTTTGCCCCACATTTTCACCATGATGCAAATTCAAACAAAAAATCTAACATGAAAGTTGTATTCCTCCACAAAGTCTACAACTTTGATTCACAAAGTTTTCTCAAAAGAAGCTTGGATCTCAAGTTATGATTTTTGGAACAAGGGTACCTAAAACTTTTAACCTAGTGAAATTTTGCCCTAGTTTAGGCAGGATTTTGACCTATCTTCTTGGCCATTTTTCACATAGTTCCATTTGGAGTCTCAAGTTTCATTTCAAATATGGATTATAGATCATGTTGCAAGCTTTCTAAATTGTCAAGGAATTACTCAAACACATTTGTGGTTAGGGAGAATCGAATGCTTGAAGTTGGCAAAAACTCACTTTGTATCCATGGCAAATTCATGTTCACTCAAGTGGCATTTTCAAACCAGCATGCCTTGTACTAGTTTGCAGGCCTCTAAACCACTTCACACTCCTTAATTAAATGCAAATCCATCAGTTTAAGCTTTTGTTTTGTCCATTTGGATATTGTACACAAGATTAGGCCTTAAGTAGAAAAAGGCAAATTCCCATTTTTGCAAAAGTGTGCTTTATGTCAAACCATGATCTTTGAGCATAGAGCCAAGATATCAGAAGCCAAATCAAATCCAGAAATTGCATGTACCAAGAGGATTGTATGCAGCATATTTGATGGCTTGTACAGGTCTGTAATCACAACTTCCAATTTCTTCTTCAAGAAGAAGAAACTTGTCCAAATCCTTACAACTAAAAAAACCAGCCAAGATCAACTTACACAAACATTTCAAACATCTTTAACACAACCATTTGAGCCAGAAACACGAGTGCTTGAGCCCCAAAACACCCCATAGCCAAAAATCACACTTCTTTGGGAAAACAGGGCAGGTGCTGCAACTTGAGTTCCCCAGCTCATTTGGCTCGTGCGTTTTGCCCCATTTTGCTTCAAACACTTTCCATTCAACTCACTCAAGCTATCCTAAACCTCCATTACCAACTGTAACTCCATTTACAGTGTTCACCATTTTCATTTCAAGCTTGTGCAGGTTGAGTTCTATAGGTTGATTCAGGGACATTCAAGGCAAGCTAGCTATTGGAAAAGATCAAGTGAAGTTCAGGCAAGCTACCAGACACCTCAAAACTTATTGAGAAGCACTGCATTGCCCTACACGAATCCAACTGAAACAGGTTTTTCTTCACTTTCTATCTCTCTATTTAGGAACATTTAGCCTTAGGTTTGTGAATAGAAAATGTAGTGTTCATTGCCATGAAGCTGTACATATGCTTAGTTTTCATTTATATTAAGTGTGCTAGGAGAATTTCATCCATGAA
Source organism: Vicia faba (assembly GCA_948472305.1). Classification (NCBI taxonomy): domain Eukaryota; kingdom Viridiplantae; phylum Streptophyta; class Magnoliopsida; order Fabales; family Fabaceae; genus Vicia; species Vicia faba. The sequence continues at coordinate 166,514 of CATIWC010001948.1, forward strand.
CATGCTGAAAAAACTAGGTCAGATTTTAGAGCCAGAGAAATTCTCTCTGGTATTTGAGAGTTAAGATTAGTTGTTTATATGGTTAAAATCGTATTGAAATTCTCTACAAGTTTGATGTTGTGTGTTTTTGCAAAAGATCACGTATACAGGATCTAGCCTTTGAACCAGGGCACGCACGCGTTTCAGTCTAAAGGTTCAAGATGAAGCTGGCTTGGGCTGGGCTTGGGCTGGCTTGCTTCTAACACCTCCCATTTTCATTTTTGCACCCCCTGGCCCATTTTCTTGTATTTTTACATTTTTGCATTTTTGTTTTCTTTTCTGATTTTGTTTATTTATTTCCAAGTATAAAGAGTGCTCAAAAAACATTTTCATATTTTTTTACATTTATTTGGCATTTTATTTTAATTTTTCTAATATAGAAAACATTTTAATACTTTTATATTATTTGTTTAAACTTAAAAATAATATGGAAATCATACTTTTATTTTTATTTCTTATTTTTATTCACACTGAAAATATTATTAAAAATATAATTTATTTTTTTATATATATTTTTCTTATTTTTCTTAATATGTAATATTTTCAATAATATGTAATATTTTTCTTATTTTTATTGCAAACTTAAATATATATATATATATATATATATATATATATATATATATATATATATATATATATATATATATATATATATATATATATATATATATATATATATATATATATATATATATATATATATATATATATATATATATATATATATATATATATATATATATATATATATATATATATATATATATATATATATATATATATATATATATATATATATATATATATATATATATATATATATATATATATATATACATATGTACTTTTATTTTATTAAATACTTAGAATAAAAATTCAAAAATATTACATTTTTATTTTTATTATTATTTATACTAAAAAATACCCCTTTTTTTAAGTATATTTCATTTTTACACATATTAATATATTTTTTGTATATAAATAATATATAGTATTTATTTTATTAAAGAAATTAGGGTTTACCCCTTAAAAATGAAATTAATCTTTTTTTATTTATTTCTTTATACTTTTTACATCAAAAATATTTTTACATACATAGGTAAACAAAAACCTTTTTTTTGCATAATACATTTTATTTGATATTTATTTATTTTGTTTATTTAAATATTATTCATTTATTTTTCATGCAACTAATTTCAATTTGGATGTAATAGTAAATTAGGGTTTATATTTCATGTCAAATACCCCCCATTCAAAATTGTACCCCCATCCCCATAATTATGTTGTAATAGCTTAGAATTTAAATTCTCGCACTTTACGCTTTCAATTATGCCATGATTAGAGAATTAGGGTTTGTATGCAAAAATCCAAATTAACAAATAGTTTGACCTAATCAAAGACAAAAATGTATGAAAATCAAACACAATGCACACTTGCACCCCTAGGGTTACAATCCACTTGTTGCCTTCAAAAATAGGCCATGGTATGCATGTTGGGTACTTTGGCAAAACAAAAAAAAAACAAAACAAAAGATCATAGTCCCTCGATGACGCTATCTTGGTTGCCTAAACAAAAATGATCAAGTCCCTCAAGAAAATTGCCAAAGATACTTGACACAATTGCTATCATGGTCTATACGATGACCCGCGCCTGTCCCGTTTAAACACAAGGTTGTTCACCAAATACAATGGTAAAACAACACTGTCAAAAGGGTTAAAAACATTAGGAAGGATCTTTGAGTAAAATAGGGTAGATAGCCCTTAGTTACTTGATCAAAAGCTTGCAAAAAACATCCTTGCTATTTTCAAACACACTTCACAACACAAATTCAAAACATTTCCCAAAACAAACTTTCAAAACATTGAAATCTTTTCAAAAGACAAAAACCCCTTTGTATACATTCAAACAAGAATCATTACAAAGGTTGCCACAACGATGGCCTCTTTTCAAAACATCTTTCAAAACCACACACAAAGCACCATTTCAAACAATTGGAAAAAGCAAAGCAAGAGATCTAAACAAGTAACTAAGAGCCCATGAATAACCATGGGTGAAAAGGGTGCTTGCACCTTCCATTTTCATAACCTATTCCCCGAACCCAAGAAAACATCTCAAAGGTCTTTACTGTGCTTTTTGACCTTTCCTTAGGATAAAATAAAAAGTCGGTGGTGACTCTTGCTAAACCAAAACATTTGTGAATACAAACGCAAAACCTCAAGTCATTTCTCCCACCATATCACAGAACTGGAGACTCTGCTGGGGATATTTCTAAAAGTGGAGTAACCTTAGGGTTTAGATCACCTTTGCATGCTTATCTTGTTTGCTTTGATTACTTTACATTTGGTTCTCTTGTTTGGGCTTGAAATCCTCTACCCGGATTTAGGAAACATTCATAGGTAAATAGCAATACGTTGTGGAAACTGTGTGGGGTATACCGACATGGTTGAAGCAATAGCTATATTAGCGCGACATATTTGTGAGTACCGATAGCCTTTGAGTCAATCAAAGAGAATACGGGGCAGCTGAGTGATGTCATGAAGCACTAATGAACTCTTAAAACCTTACTTGACCATCTTGGCCTTATTAGGGGTAGTGAGATGACCGGCTTTGGTGCAGTCCGAAGTTGGTAGATACTCGATACTACACTCATTGAGGGTTGTTTTCTTGGAATATTTTGGTCGCCAGTTAAGTGGCTAAACCAAAACAATGAACATAGAAAAAAATCCAATGATATTGAGCTCCTTAGAACCCGGTTACTATTTATAGGACAGGTTGAGCCAACTAACTTCAAGAGGGTACTTACCTATGAAACCTCATGCAAGCCTGAACCTAGGATCTTGTGTGATTTGCTTGTACATGTGCTTGTGCATACATCATGAACATCATAAAGCATCATATGCATCCACTAACCATTTCAAGGGTTCAGATCTTCATCTTTGTTCTTGTTTTGTAGGTCATGGAATCTCTTCGCAGGAAAACAATTCAAGTCAACCTTGTGAGAATCCCTCCTCAGCTCAAGGAGCTTACTTCCAAGATTCCAGAGAATTCTCTCTTCAGTGAAAGACATGGTAGACTTCTCAACTTGGTCAACTCCAACATTAAAGATGACATGGTGAAAGTTCTCTTCCAGTTCTTTGACCCCCTACACCACTGTTTCACATTCCCTGATTACCAACTAGTACCTACTTTGGAGGAATTTTCTCAACTCCTGAGGATTCCTATTCTTCATCAACTACCCTACAACGGTACGGAAAGAGAACCAAAGCCTGAAGATGTTGCTCAAGCCTTACACTTGCAACCATCTGATGTCAAAGGTCATTGGGAAACCAGAAGTGGTGTCAAGGGTTTCTTGGCAAAATTTCTGTTTGAGAAGGCACAAGACTGCTGGAATTCTCTAAATCTACAAGCTTTTGAGGAGATTGTAGCACTTCTCATCTATGGGTTGGTCTTGTTCCCAAATCCTGATCAGCTTATAGATGTGAATGCTGTCAATATTTTCATATCTCGGAATCCTGTACCTACATTGCTTGGGGACATCCTACACTCATTTCACACACGAACAATGAGAAAGAGAGGTGTTCTCATGTGCTGTACTCCTCTTCTAGCAAGGTGGTTTATTTCTCACCTTCCCCAATCAGTTTTGAAGAATGAGCAGGGTTTAAGGTGGTCACAACGGTTGATGACCCTCACACATTCTGATGTTCATTGGTGTTCTCGGTCCAGAGAAAATGTCATCATCATTGATCGTTGTTGAGAGTTCCCTAATGTCCCATTACTTGGCATTAGGGGAGGCATTACCTACAACCCCTGTTTAGCCCTAATACAATTTGGGTATGCCCGGAGGGATGACCCTCATGATATGCTGATTCCTGACCTAGTTTTTGACTTTGACAACGATGCACAAGGACTTCGACAAAGGTTTATCCGAGCTTGGAGGATGCCCAACAAAGTGGGTAGTAAGACACTGGGGCACAAAAATTCCATCCCCCTTGAGCCTTATCTCAAGTGGGTACGAACCCGCGCCCAGAATCTTATGATGCCATACCCTCACATTCACCCCGTGATCAAAGAGCCTGTCATGGAAGGAGAGGTTCCATACACCCTCCTACGTCTAGACATGCCAACATCATTGGAAGAATTGCAAAAGAGTTGGACCCAGCTCAAGGAAGAACATAATACTTTTGAAGCCAACTTCTATGCCAGTGAGAAGAAGGTTTTGGAGCTTACCCGCCGACTTCATGAGGAGAAAACTCTCAACACTTACATCGCACCAAAGAGGATGCGCAATGTCTTTTTGCATTAAGAATTTTGTAATATTTTGCCCATGGGGCATTTATGTACTAACAAATTTCTTCTTATTAATATGATGTGTGTTCTTTTTGTTTGCAACAAATTTGAATTTCTGAATCCTTGAATGCATTACATGAATAACATATCATTCATCATATGCATAAATAGGTCTTCACACCAGGTTTCCTTATCTTTCTGCTGTTTATTTCAGCAAGATGGATTTGGAGCAGACGGTTAAGGATCTGCAAGCACAAAATTCGCAATTCCAGCAACTCCTCATGACCTTAGAAAAAGGTCAAGAGAATCTTAAAGCACTGTTGGAAAAGGGAAAGATAAAGAGAAGAAAAAGAAAAGGACCGGTATGGACACTATGGGAAGAAGATTTGAAAACCAGGCTAGAAGGATCCTCGAGTTCCCCTCAACGTCTGATGAAGGGGCTGGTAAGGGTAAAGGAGTTGCAATGCCTTCTGAATATGAAGCTGAAGAAGAAGAAGAGGAAGAGGACGAAGATTACTCCGAACAGCAATACCCGCCGGCGGATGATAAGTATAAAAATCTTGAGGATCGTTTGGCAGCCATGGAGTTGCAAAGGGTACCTAGGTTAGATTTCGAAGAACTAGGGTTGGTCGCTGGGATCGTCATTCCTCCCAAGTCAAAGTACCTACATTTTCTAAGTATGACGGTTTGTCCTGTCCAAAGATGCATATGAGATCCTACGTCAGAAAGATCCAACCTCACTCTTCTGATAAAGATCTTTGGGTCCACTTTTTTCAAGATAGTTTGTCAGGCACACAGTTGGACTGGTTCTATCAACTTGAGAGGTCGGATGCTCATAACTGGGAGGACTTAGCTGCTGCTTTCTACCGACAACACCAATACAATGCAGATTTAGCGCCTACTCGTACTCAGCTACAAAGTATGGGTATAGCCTCTAATGAGGGATTTAAGGAGTATGCCCAGAAGTGGCGGGATTTGGCTGGAAGGGTGCAGCCACCATTGTCGGATAGAGAGCTAGTTGACATGTTTTTAGGGACTTTGTCAGGTCCATTCTTCAATCATTTAATCGGGAGTTCATCTGCGGGATTCACCGAATTAATTCTGACCGGGGAAAGGGTCGAAGCTGGCATTAAAAGTGGTAAAATTCAGAAAGATGCCTCCGCTTCCACCGCTATTAAGAATACCTTCCCAGCTAAGAAGGAAGTTTCTGCTGTTCACAACCAGAGAAACCAAGGAAGAACAGAGCACCGACCAACGGTGGGGGCTGTTATGATCCAAAACTCCTCAGCCGATCAACCTCGCAGCAATCAACCAAGAGAAAATCAGCAAAGGGTAGAAAGGCCACAACGACAATTCACCCGAATCAACATGTCACCGGCTCAAGTCCTCCCTCATCTGTTAAATCTGAATCTCACCAACTTGAAAGAAGCACCGAAAAACCCTAATACCTCTTCTCCTTATTATCACTCCAATGCAAAATGTGCATACCACTCTGACAGTGTAGGGCATGATACCAACAACTGTTGGGCTCTTAAAAACAAGATCCAAGACTTGATAGACGCCAAGGAGGTAGAATTTGATGCGCCCGAAAAGCGGAATGTGATTTCTGCCCCAATGCCGAAGCACGGTCATAATGTCCATGCTGTTATGGAAGATCTTCATGTCACCACCGTTAATGAATTAATGACTCTGTTACCAGTGATTAAAGTGAATTTGATGAAAGCCGGGATATTCCTAGGCTGTGGAAAAGACTGTTACTTTTGTTCAAACATGCAAACTGACTGCCCACTGTTGAAATCATGCATCCAACGCCTGATGGATACCCAAGAGATCCTCTTTCAAAAGACTCCTGTTGATACTATCACTCATGTTACTCCTGCTACCTTTTCTACTCCAACCAATGACATCGCTATAATAACCATCTTCAACGATCTTTCTAAGACCTGCAAAAGGCCTGTTAAGATCACGCCTGATCCTAAGTTTGTACCGTTGAAAATCACCATGCCGGGGCCTGTCCCGTATAAATCTAACAAGACGATACCATGGAACTACGGAGGAGAAATCTTCTACCATGGTGTCAAACAGATTGAATCAGTCCAAGAGAATTCCGATGATGAAACCCCTGATATAGGGAATATTGTGGGAACAAGCAAGATAACTCGCAGTGGAAGGATCTTCTCTCCGGAGATTTCTCCTCCACGAGCAGTCTTCGGACCCTCGAGAGTTTCTGTGCCTGTCAAGCCATCTGTACAAAGCCCGGTAATTGAAGAACTTGATGCTCCTGAAGTTAGACCCTCTGATGTTGCTACCAAAGGTAAGGGGATACTAGAAGCGCCTGCCAGGACGAAGGCTCAGACTGTGGTAATCCCCGAGACCACCCAGAAAGAGATGGAAGAAATCTTAAAGATAATCAAGAAGAGCGACTACGATGTCATGGAGCAGCTAGGGCAGACCCCTTCTAAAATCTCCATGCTGGCTCTCCTACTCTGCTCTGAGGCTCATGCTAAGGCCTTAATCAAATTTCTAAAGACGGCACATGTGCCTCAAGAAACTTCTGCTGACCAGTTTCAAGAGTGCGTGGCTAGCCTTACTGCCGATAATGGCCTTGGTTTTTCTGATGCTGATTTGACCCCTAAGGGAAGGAAGCACAACGACGCACTGCATGTCTCAATAGAATGCAGGGGAACCACACTTGCCCATGTACTGGTGGATACCGGTTCATCTTTAAATGTTCTACCGAAGAAGGCGTTGGACAGATTGGACTGCGAAGGCTTGACCCTAAATCCTAGTAACATCGTTGTTAGAGCCTTCGACGGTTCTAAGAGGATGGTTCACGGAGAAGTGGACATTCCAGTCAAAGTGGGTACAGAAATTTTCAACTCTACTTTTTATGTGATGGACATCCGTCCTTCAAATTCATGCTTGTTGGGAAGAGCATGGATCCACAATGCTGGGGCAGTCACTTCCTCTCTGCACCAAATGCTAAAGTATCCAGTTCAGGGAAAGATCATAACGGTTCATGGGGAGGAAAAGTATATGATAAGTCACCTTAACTCCTTCCGCTATGTGGAGTTAGATGGAGAATTCATAGAAACGCCTTTCCAACATTTTGAAGAGGTTCCTCTTGAAGTCGCAGTTGCATAGACAATGGCTGATGTGCCTATCATTTCCAAGCATGTGTCTAGGATGGAATCCCTCAAAGATGAAGAGGCTGTAATCAAAGAAGGAGGCAGTACAGTGTGAGGGCAATTGCCTGATTTTTCTCACAAGACGGACAAGTTTGGATTAGGTTTTACTGCTGCTGGCCAGAAAACTGTGCGTCGCTCCCGAGATGGAGGACCACCCGTAAAAATCACTCACCATGGAATTAATGCCTTAGAATACGTTGATGAAGAAGACAAATTTGAAGATTGGATCTTTCCAACCGTTGAAGGAGGATTAAGCAACTGGGAAGCGGAAGACTTCATTCCCATCACTTTCATCAACCATTAATTTATCTTTGAACAATTTCCTATTTTGGTCTGTAATAATTAAACAATTCGTACACTATTTTCACCTTATGCCTTACCCGGGGCATATAAGTCCATTTGTAAGGGCTTGATTTCTTCATTATCATATGCCATTTTTAAGTGAATCATTGGACGTTTTCATCTATAAACTGTTGTGTTCATTTTCTTTCCTATTACATTTTGTTTTGTTTAAGGATGGCTATCCGTTACACACACCCACACTCACAAAATGCAGGTACCCATCCACTCCGGATTCCATGGGTGACTATTCTGCTTTAGCCTTCGGTGACTCTGAAGATTTGGTTAATCATGTCGAGTACGAAGGTGATGAAGACTGTGAAGTGCCTTGAGAGTTAGCCAGACTTTTGCATCAAGAAGAGAGGGCTATTCTGCCCCATGAAGAGTTGTTAGAAACCATCAATCTGGGAACAGAGAAAGACAAGAAAGAGGTTAAGGTGGGTGCCAACCTGGAGCCAAGTGTCAAAGAGCGTCTAGTTCAGCTGCTGAATGAATATGTTGAGATCTTTGCCTGGTCCTATGAAGACATGCCGGGACTAGATAAGGATATTGTGGTTCACCGTCTCCCTACAAGAGAAGACTGTCCATCCATCAAACAAAAGGTCCGCAAGATGAGGCCCGACATGTCTGAAAATATCAAAGCTAAGGTGATGAAGCAATTCAATGCTGGATTTCTGGCTGTTACTTCCTATTCATAATGGGTTGCTAACATTGTGCCCGTGCCTAAGAAGGACGGCAAAGTCAGAATGTGTGTGGACTATCGGGACTTAAATAGGGCTAACCCTAAAGATGATTTTCCATTACCACACATCGACATCTTGGTTGACAACACAGCTCAACACAAGGTATTTTCCTTCATGGATGGATTCTCGGGATACAACCAGATCAAAATGGTCCCCGAAGACATGGAGAAAACTACTTTTGTTACGCAGTGGGGTACCTTCTGCTATAAAGTGATGCCATTCGGACTGAAGAATGCCGGGGCAACCTATCAGCGGGCCATGGTAGCTTTGTTTCATGACATGATACATCATGATATTGAAGTCTATGTAGACGACATGATAGCCCGTTCACAGACAGAAGAAGAGCATCTCGACCATCTGCAAAAGCTGTTTGTCAGATTGAAGAAATATAAGCTCAGACTGAACCCTAGCAAGTGCACTTTTGGAGTCAGGTCTGGTAAGCTTTTGGGATTTATTGTCAGTAACAAAGGCATTGAGGTTGATCCTGCTAAAGTCAAAGCTATACGAGAAATGCCTGCCCCCCGCACTGAAAAGGAGGTTAGAGGTTTCTTGGGGCGCTTAAACTAAATCGCAAGGTTCATCTCTCACCTAACATCTACATGTGAGCCAATATTCAAACTGTTGAAGAAAGATCAGGTGGTTGAATGGAATAATGATTGTTAAGTTGCTTTTGATAAGATCAAGGAGTATTTGCTGGAACCTCCTATCTTGATGCCACCCGTCGAGGGAAGACCTTTAATCATGTATCTGACTATTCTGGAAAATTCAACGGGGTGCGTACTGGGCCAACATGATGAGTCTGGCCAAAAAGAGCATGCCATTTATTACCTTAGCAAAAAGTTTACCGACTGTGAGACTCGCTACTCGCTTCTCGAGAAAACTTGCTGCACTTTGGTATGGGCTGCTCGCCGGCTAAGGCAGTATATGTTGACACATACCACTTTGCTGATTTCTAAAATGGATCCGATTAAGTATATCTTCGAGAAGCCTGCTTTATCTGGAAGAATCTCTAGATGGAAAATGATCCTGACAGAGTATGATATCCAGTACACAACCCAAAAAGCTATAAAAGGGAGTGTACTAGCTGACCATCTTGCTCATCAAGCCGTCGAAGATTACCAATCTATGAGGTTCGACTTCCCTGACGAGGACATTATGACATTGGACAATATTGAAGGTAACGGACCGTATGACGGACCTGAACAAGGATCCCGATGGACCCTGTACTTTGATGGTGCTTCAAATGTGCTTGGCAATGGTATCGGTGCGGTACTTATTTCTCCGGAAGGTTGCCATACACCCTTCACTGCCCGACTTTGCTTCAGCTGTACCAATAACATGGCTGAATATGAAGCTTGTATCTTTGGTCTCAAGGCTGCTATTGATTTGGGAATCAAATCTTTGGTCGTATTTGGGGACTCAGCTTTGGTTATCAGTCAAATTAAAGGAGAGTGGTACACTAGACATCCTAATCTTATCCCATACAAAGAACATGTCTTGACATTGTTGCCTCATTTCGAGCAGATTACCTTTGAGCACTTCCCGCGAGAAGAAAATGAGCTAGCAGATGCTCTGGCTACAATTTCTTCCATGTTTAAACTCAACTGGGATAATGAGGCTCCCCAAATCACCATTGAGCGAATGGACGAACCTGCGCACTGTCATGAGATTAATACCGAAGAAGTAGTGGAACAACCCTGGTTTCATGAAATCAAAAGGTGTCTCCAGACTCGAGAATACCCTGAAGAAGCTTCAGTCAATGACAAAAAGTTCTTAAGGAGATTTGCTGCCAAGTTCTTCCTGAGCAATGGTATCCTTTATAAGCGCAACCATGATTGTGTTCTACTTCGTTGTGTGGACAAGGTTGAAGCAGAGTTGATCATGACCGAAATACATAGTGGCACATTTGGCACCTACTTGAGCGGACATACGATGGCTAAGAAAATTCTGAGGGCAGGCTACTACTGGTCTACCATGGAAGCTGATTGTCATCAACATTCTCGTACTTGTCACACGCCAAGTTTATGCTGACAAGGTACATATTCCTCCTGTTCCTCTCAACGTTCTAACATCTCCTTGGCCATTCACAATATGGGGAATCGACATGATTGGAGAGATCAAGCCTACAACATCCAATGGACATTGCTTCATCTTGGTCGCTATTGATTATTTTACCAAGTGGGTCGAAGCCGCTTCCTACGCCTCCTTTACAAAGAATGTGGTTGCCCATTTCATCAAGCAGAATCTCATATGCCGGTATGGTATCCCCGACAGGATTATCACAGACAACGGTACAAATCTGAATAACACTGTGATCACCGCTTTGTGCGAGTAGTTCAAGATTCAACATCATAATTCATCTCCCTATCAGCCAAAGATGAACAGTGCTGTTGAAGCTGCAAACAAAAATATCAAGAAGATCATTCAAAAGATGACAGTCACCTACAAGGACTGACATGAGATGTTACTGTTTGCTCTGCATGGATATCGTACCACGACGCATACTTCAACAGGGGCAACCCCCTTTTCTTTGGTATATGGCATGGAGGCTGTTTTACCTATGGAAGTTCAGATTCCTTCCTTGAGGATGATGAAGGATACTGGTTTGAGTGAAGACGATTGGATTCAGACCCGGCTTGACCAACTTAATTTGATCAACAAGAAGTGACTTATTGCTGTTTGTCATGGTCAGACGTATCAGAAACGGATGATCAAGGCTTTCAACAAGAAAGTCCTACGTCAGGTATATCAAGTCGGAGATCTTGTAATCAAGCGAATCATCTTGCCGCAAAGTGATCCCAGGGGAAAGTGGACTCCTACTTACGAAGGACCATTTGTGATCAAGAACATCTTTTCTGGTGGGGCAATGATTCTGACCACCATGGACGGTGACGACCTGCCGCACCATGCGAACACAGACATAGTCAAAAGATACTACGCATAAAATGACCCGACAAGTTGAAAACCGGAAAGGGCGACTTGGGCAAAAATGGGCATCTCGGTGAATCGAAAACCCGAAAGGGCGGTTCAGGCAAAAATTAGGGATAAAACAAAAAAAAAATCTATACACCCGGCAAGTTGAAAACCCGAAAGGGCGACTTGGGCAAAAAAGGTTTTCCCGGTGGACTGAAAACCCGAAAGGGCGGTCCAGGAAAAAGTTAGGGAATTAAAGCGTATGACTATGTCTCGTCGGATCACTTTAAGGACAATCTCTTCACCAACAAGCTCCAAGCTTCTGATCAATCCAATCATCCGCGGACGAAGCAACGAATGGACAAGATACTCAGAGTTGTGAAGGCTATAGCAGAATGGGAACCCCATGGAATTGTTACACATAGCCATCTTTCTTTTTGTATAAATTTTTTCTCAATTTTTTGACAGCATTCTCTTACTAGGATGTTTGTCTCCTTTGTACATGATACTTACAAAAGTTAATACAAAAATACTTCAAAGTGCAGAAATTTGCTTGCCTTTCCTTTCTTTTTTACACTTATGTTTTATTTGAAAACGTCCAATGGTTTGTTAAATAGGCATATGCATTTGAATATAATCACTTCTTGCAAATAAAACAAAATGAAAGGATAATTACTAATAGGTCGAAAGTATAGGAACACGTCTTTAGGCTATTCCAGAAGAAATCCCCTACAGTATGTCATTTAGATCCTCAACAGAGCTAAAACCTTGAAGTACATATCCCCAGCGAAGTTAAGTTTCAAAATTCCAATCAGAGTTAAGGCTCTAAACTCCCGATCCCCAGTGGAGCCCGAAAACTTTGAACTACAGACCCTCAGCAAAGACGAAACCTTCTTCCCCAGCGAAGTCAAATTTCCAACTATCAATCCCCAGCGGGAACCATTCAGTTTCCCCCAATTTCCCCACCAGGTTATCTTAAAAATCTGAGAGTCAACCAGATAACAGTTAACTTTTTGTTTTATCCCCAACTAGGATAATTCTCCAGTAGATTGGCATACAACCCAAGCTCCTGATTTCCTCGGCCGATTAAACACTCTTCCCACAGAGTTATTTTCCCAACAAAACGAAGATTCTAGTTCCTGTTTCTCCATTTGAAGCCTCCCAGGTTTTAATTCCCCAGTAGAGGTCGTCGGATTTTTCCTTATTTCCCCAGGAAGGTCATGAAGAATCCTCATTCCCCGCAGAAGTTGTCAAAACTCTTGTTAATCCCCACAAGTCACCAAGGATTTTCAATCCCCAGCAGTGGTCCCATGATTTCTCATTCTCAACAATCAAAGATTTTTTAGAATCCCCAGCATCGGTCAAGGATTTACTTTCTCCGGCAGCAGTCAAAGATTTCATTATCTCCAGTTATCAAGGATTTATTTTCCTCAGCAAGACAGCTACTCAGCTTACACGCACATCCATTACATCCATTACATTCATTAATAGAACATATTTTATTGCATCATACATATCATGCAACATAACTTTGTGCTTTAGCTAACATTCTGTTGGTGTAAGCCCTAGAGGCCAATACTTTTGGTACTTGTATCGAATTATTTATTAATAATAAAAGGCATTTCTTTATTATGTTTTCCAAAATAATAAAGTCCCTAGAATGGTTTATTGGTTTAATGAAATGTTAAGTGTGACTTAATCATGAGATCCCATTAAACATAAGAAACTATTCTTAAAGTATCCGTAGTCAAGCTTTAATGTGAAGTGGGATAACATTAAAGCATTAAGATTATTATGAAGATAGATTGATGATCACATTTCATGGATCATAGATAAGGAGTTATCAAGTCTTGACATAGGTATGAATATTAGGAGTAATATTTATACTGGATTGACCCGTTATGAGAATACTACATAGAATGTTATGCAAAGTGTCATAAGTTATTCTCATGATGATAATGGTGTATACCACCCTTCGACCTGAAACCACTATGGACCCTAGATGTAGAGTCAAGTACTTTATTGCTGATCAAACGTCATCCGTAACTGGATGACTATAAAGATGGTTGATGGGTACTTCACAAAGCATGCTAAGGGACATGAGTGACCTAGATGGAATTTGCTCATCCTGCATAACAGGATAAATGTCTAAGGGCCCAATATTGAACTGGACAAGGGTGACACAGTGTATGCCTTGTGTTCAATATAGACATGAGGGCAAAAGGGTAATTGTACAACACAAATATTATCACGGAAAAGGTTTGGTCAGATCACATGACATTTTCGTGACTTGGGTAACAGTGATGTGTTGCTAGATACCGCTCACTGTTTATTATATTAAATGTGTAATTTAATATAATTTCCAACGTCGCGAAAACCTACAGGGTCACACACATAAGGACAGGTTGATGAGAGATAGAATAAATAAGGAACACCGTAAGGTACAGTGCACTTAAGTGTAATACGGAAAGTGGTAAGGTACCACGTGGATAAGTGATATATGGTACATCATAAGGTATGATGTCTATAAGCTTAATTGGGCTTTTAGCTTATAGCCTTAATTGGGCTTTTAGCTTGTAGCCCACACGAGTGATTCTATAAATAGATCCCTTGTGATGAAGTTTTTTCACTTGATGCATTTTCGTTTTTGACTCTCTCTCTCACTCAAGGTTTCCGTTCGTGATCAGCTAGCACTGTGACCGGAAGCGATCTGTTCGTGTGGACTGAGTAGAGGCGTTGTTCTTCATCAACGCTCGTGATCACGACATCAAAGGTCTGAATCTCCACAAGAGGTAAAACTTTCTATCACTGACCATGCTCATTCGTAAGGATCTCTAAAGGAAAATTTTATATTCCGCTGCGTTTTGATCGCAATTTTCCTTCAGTGGTATCAGAGCCACTTACGAAACCATGGATCTGATAGTTGTTTATGTTCTATATTTTCTGTTTTGATTCGATTAAAACCAGAATGAATTGAATAATAAACGATTAATTAAATTTGGCATCTGTTGTGTACGATTTGGATGATTGATGTTGACTATGCTTCGGAATCCGACATTAGTATGGTGAAGCAGCGATACATCGATCGTCCATAGGTTACACAAATAAGATCGATCACTCTTATATATGATATAAGTAAATCTGATGCAACGATGGTATATGTGATATACTGTTTTTGTTTCGTTCATTCAAACACTAGATGATTGTTATTCCTTTGACCGATCACTGTTCATATGCTTCGGAATCCGACATTAGTATGGTGAAGCAATGGCATGTGATTAATCATACTGAATTATCAATCGAGATGTGTTTGACAGCATGAAACTGTTGTATTAGGGTTCAGCGGAACCCCCGGCTAACTCTGCGTAGTGTGATCAATCATCGAAATTTAATTTTCCTTTTTTTTTAATTAACAAAATTTAAACTAATAATAAAAGTGTGTTTATTATTATTGTCTTGTGGTGATCAGTTATGGCCTTAGTTTTTTCCTTTATTTTGTTTTGGGATTGTAAAATACGGCCTGCGTGTCGTGCCTCTCTCTAAAATTCTTGATGTAACTTCTTTTCTCATCTCACTCCCTCGTATGTAAAACGAGTTTCTTTTATATAATGTAATGTTATGAAGAAAGAGAAGAATACAATATCAAAGGAGGATAACCTTGGAGATCTTGCTTGGAGAAGTTTAGATCGTTATTAGGTTAGCTTAGGTTCTCTCATTGGCTTGGGAGAACAATTGCGCTAGGGGCCATAACTGTATCCTTTTATGTATATTGATGCATGTGTTTGTATGTTGATGCATGAGAGAGACGAATTGCATGTTAAGCCGGTGAGATCAAACTAATAACAAAATCCCTCAAGTTAAATATTAAGTTCATGCTTTCCAAGTTTTAGCACTCATCAAGACTAGTATCGAATAATGTAGGTTTCGCCTACGCGAGGTGCATGTTCTATATTAGTAAGGTGCGATGGGATAATTGTAATATCCAACTGCTAAAACAATGGGTCAAACTTAACTAAACACATTATAATAAGATTATACATGTTTAGAAGCAAGAGTTGGGAATGATTCATATGATGAATTAGAATAAGGAGTTATTCACCCAACTGAAAATATTCGAGAGTTGTATGAGATGCAATTGGAAGGAGTTCCTACCTAAATAACCTAGTTTTGTGTAATCAGCCTAACGCTGACTTAGAACGAAGTGAAATGTGGATCTCGACCCACTAGAAAGTCTTCCAACGGGATTTTCCGAATCAAATGATGAGGGTCATTTGGTTTGAGTAAAATAGTGGGAGCATATTTGATTAAAGGCCTAATTAAATATGTTGTTTTAATGATACTTATATTTTCCTTTTTTTTTGTAGATTACCATGACAACAAACAACCATATTTTGCGATCAATCCTAGATAAGGAAAAATTGTCTGGGACAAATTTCCTGGATTGGCACCGAAATCTGAGGATTGTCCTCAAGCACGATAAGAAGCTGTATGTCTTGAAGACACCTGTTCCTGAAGAGGAACCGCCTAGTTCGGCACCTAAGGCAGAAAGAGAAGCTTATAAGAAGCATCTTGATGATGCTAATGAAGCCGCTTGTCTCATGCTAGCTACTATGAACTCGGAGTTGCAAAAGCAACACGAGAACATGTCAGCGTTCGATATGATCGGACATCTGAAAATGCTCTATCAAGAGCAGGCAAGAAATGAGAGGTTTCAGGTTTCAAAGGCCCTTTTTAACAGCAAGTTATCTGAGGGAAACCCTGTAGGTCCCCATGTACTCAAAATGATTGGGTATGTGGAGAACCTTGAAAGGTTAGGGTTTCCGCTTGGAAAGGAACTTGCAACTGATTTTATCTTGCAATCGTTGCCAGATAGCTTTAATCAGTTTGTCATGAATTTCAACATGAATGACATGGATAAGAGTCTTCCAGAATTGCTAAGCATGTTGAAAACTGCTGAGCAGAATATGAAGACAAAAGGGAAGTCCATTCTGATGGTCAGTAATGGAAAGAAGCTGAACAAGAGGCCTACCAAGCAGGTTGGTAAAGGGAAAGGCAAGGAATTTGCCAAGCCTAAACCTACTGTTCCTGCTTTGAAGCCTAGTGGAGGCATAACAAAGGAGGGTACTTGCTTCCATTGCGGTAAGACCGGACATTGGAAGAGAAACTGCCCAAAGTACCTGGAAGATATTAAAAATGGAGTAGCGACTTCAAATTCAGGTATTTTTGTTATTGAAATTAATTTATCTACTTCTGCATCATGGGTATTAGATACTGGATGCGGTTCTCACATTTGTACTAATGTGCAGGGGCTAAAAAGGAGTAGAGATTTGGCAAAAGGTGAAGTTGACCTAAGAGTTGGAAATGGAGCAAAGGTTGCTGCTTTAGCCGTAGGAACTTATGTTTTGACTTTACCTAGTGGTTTAATAATTCAGTTAGAGAACTGTTATTATGTACCTGCAATTAGTAGGAATATTATTTCCGTTTCTTGTTTGGACAAGTTTGGTTTTTCATTTATAATAAAGAACAATTGTTGCTCTATTTATTTGAATGATATATTCTATGCTTCTGCACAAATGAACAATGGACTATATGTCCTTGATCTTGAAATGCCAATTTATAACATTAATACTAAACGGATTAAACCTAATGAGTTAAATCCAAGCTACCTTTGGCACTGTCGCTTAGGCCACATAAATGAGAAACGCATTTCCAAACTCCATAAAGATGGACTCTTGGACTCTTTTGATTATGAATCATATGAGACATGCAGATCTTGTTTAATTGGAAAAATGACAAAGTCCCCATTCACAGGAAAAGGTGAAAGGGCTAATGATCTTTTGGCCCTCATACATACTGATGTATGTGGACCACTGAACATACCAGCCAGAGGAGGTTTTCAATACTTCATCACATTTACTGATGATTTCAGTAGATATGGTTATGTGTATTTAATGAAACACAAATCTGAAACCTTTGAAAAATTCAAGGAATTCAAGAATGAAGTACAAAACCAACTAGGTAAGAATATTAAAGTTCTTCGATCAGATCGAGGCGGTGAATATTTAAGCCTGGAGTTTGATGACCATCTAAAAGAATGTGGGATTTTATCCCAACTTACTCCTCCCGGAACACCACAATGGAATGGTGTATCCGAGAGAAGAAATCGGACCTTGTTAGACATGGTTCGATCCATGATGAGTCACGCCGATCTTCCGAACTCCTTTTGGGGACATGCACTATTGACTGCAGCTTACACACTTAACCGAGTTCCATCCAAAAAGGTTGAGAAGACACCATATGAGATATGGAGTGGTAAGAAACCACATATGTCTTACATGAAGATTTGGGGTTGTGAAGTTTATGTGAAACGACAAATTTCAACTAAGCTTGAGCCCAAATCTGACAAATGCTTATTTGTTGGGTATCCTAAAGAAACAAGAGGGTATTACTTCTACAATCCTTCTGAGGGCAAAGTGTTTGTCGCTCGAACTGGAGTTTTTCTGGAAAAGGATTTTATTTCCAAAAGAATCAGTGGGAGGAAAATAGAGCTTGAAGAAATTCAAGAACCACAAAGCATTGATACACCTATGGAGGAATTAGAGCAGGAAACACAAGTAGTTGTGGAAGAGCAACCTGCTCAAGTAGAACAAGACCAGCGTAGGTCAAGCAGGATACGTCAACAACCTGAGAGATATGGATATCTCATAAGTGATCAGGGTGATGTATTACTCATGGATCAAGATGAGCCTGTGACCTACCAAGAGGCCATAACTGGTCCTGAGTCCGAGAAGTGGCTAGAAGCCATGAAATCTGAAATGGATTCCATGTACACAAACCAGGTTTGGACCTTGGTAGAGCCTCCTATAGGAGTTAACCCTATATGATGCAAGTGGGTCTTCAAAAAGAAGACTGACATGGATGGTAAGGTACATACCTATAAGGCAAGACTGGTTGCAAAAGGCTATAAACAAATTCATGGGGTGGACTATGATGAAACCTTTTCACCAGTTGCAATGCTTAAATCTGTTCGGATTTTACTTGCTATCGCTGCATATCATGATTATGAAATATGGCAGATGGATGTCAAAACTGCTTTCCTTAATGGGAATCTTCTTGAGGATGTGTACATGACACAACCTGAAGGATTTGACATACCAGAGGAAGCCCAAAAGATATGTAAGTTACAGCGATCAATTTATGGATTAAAGAAAGCTTCTAGAAGCTGGAATCTTCGTTTTGATGAAACAGTAAAACAATATGGATTCATCAAGAATGAAGATGAGCCTTGTGTCTACAAGAAGGTTAGTGGGAGCATGATCGTATTCCTGGTATTATATGTAGATGACATATTACTCATTGGAAACGATGTCTCTACCTTGCAACAAGTGAAGACTTGGTTAGGGAAATGCTTTTCAATGAAGGACCTAGGTGAAGCAGCCTATATATTAGGAATCAGGATCTATAGAGATAGGTCACAAAAACTGCTTGGCCTAAGTCAGAGTACATACATAGAAAAAGTGTTGAGACGCTTTAATATGCATGATTCCAAGAAAGGATTCATACCTATGCAACATGGCATGTGTCTGTAAAAAACACAATCCCCTTCAAGTAAGGAAGAAAGGGATCGCATGGATAAGATTCCATATGCATCTGCAATAGGATCTATCATGTATGCCATGCTATGTACTCGACCAGATGTCTCGTATTCTTTAAGTGCAACGAGTAAGTACCAGTCTAATCCCGGTGATGCCCATTGGGTAGCTGTCAAGAATATCCTTAAGTACTTGAGAAGGACTAAGGATTCATTCTTGATATATGGAGGTCAGGAAGAGCTTGCTGTAATTGGATACACTGATGCTAGCTTCCAGACAGATAAGGATGACTTTAGATCGCAATCTGGTTATGTGTTTTGTTTAAATGGTGGCGCTGTGAGCTGGAAAAGTTCAAAGCAAGATACAATTGCTGATTCTACAACCGAGGCTAAGTATATTGCTGCCTCAACTGCAGCAAAGGAAGCTGTTTGGATCAAGAAGTTCATTAGTGAACTTGGCATAGCCCATAGCATTGTGGATCCCATTGATCTCTATTGTGATAACAATGGTGCTATCGCACAAGCTAAGGAGCCTAGATCTCACCAACGATCCAAACACATACTTAGGCGTTATCATCTCATTCGAGAGATAATCGATCGGGGAGATGTGAAAATATGCAGAGTACCTACACTTGACAATGTTGTTGACCCATTAACAAAGCCTCTTGCGCAGCTGAAGCATGATGGACATACTAGATCTATGGGTATTAGGGGTATGCCTGATTGGCTCTAGTGCTAGTGGGAGATTGTTGGTGTAAGCCCTAGAGGCCAATACTTTTGGTACTTGTATCGAATTATTTATTAATAATAAAAGGCATTTCTTTATTATGTTTTCCAAAATAATAAAGTCACTAGAATGGTTTATTGGTTTAATGAAATGTTAAGTGTGACTTAATCATGAGATCCCATTAAACATAAGAAACTATTCTTAAAGTATCCGTAGTCAAGCTTTAATGTGAAGTGGGATAACATTAAAGCATTAAGATTATTATGAAGATAGATTGATGATCACATCTCATGGATCATAGATAAGGAGTTATCAAGTCTTGACATAGGTATGAATATTAGGAGTAATATTTATACTGGATTGACCCGTTATGAGAATACTACATAGAATGTTATGCAAAGTGTCATAAGTTATTCTCATGATGATAATGGTGTATACCACCCTTCGACCTGAAACCACTATGGACCCTAGATGTAGAGTCAAGTACTTTATTGCTGATCAAACGTCATCCGTAACTGGATGACTATAAAGATGGTTGATGGGTACTTCACAAAGCATGCTAAGGAACATGAGTGACCTAGATGGAATTTGCTCATCCTGCATAACAGGATAAATGTCTAAGGGCCCAATATTGAACTGGACAAGGGTGACACAGTGTATGCCTTGTGTTCAATATAGACATGAGGGCAAAAGGGTAATTGTACAACACAAATATTATCACGGAAAAGGTTTGGTCAGATCACATGACATTTTCGTGACTTGGGTAACAGTGATGTGTTGCTAGATACCGCTCACTGTTTATTATATTAAATGTGTAATTTAATATAATTGCCAACGTCGCGAAAACCTACAGGGTCACACACATAAGGACAGGTTGATGAGAGATAGAATAAATAAGGAACACCGTAAGGTACGGTGCACTTAAGTGTAATACGGAAAATGGTAAGGTACCACGTGGATAAGTGATATATGGTACATCATAAGGTATGATGTCTATAAGCTTAATTGGGCTTTTAGCTTATAGCCTTAATTGGGCTTTTAGCTTGTAGCCCACACGAGTGATTCTATAAATAGATCCCTTGTGATGAAGTTTTTTCACTTGATGCATTTTCGTTTTTGACTCTCTCTCTCACTCAAGGTTTCCGTTCGTGATCAGCTAGTACTGTGACCGGAAGCGATCTGTTCGTGTGGACTGAGTAGAGGCGTTGTTCTTCATCAACGCTCGTGATCACGACATCAAAGGTCTGAATCTCCACAAGAGGTAAAACTTTCTATCACTGACCATGCTCATTCGTAAGGATCTCTAAAGGAAAATTTTATATTCCGCTGCGTTTTGATCGCAATTTTCCTTCACATTCTACCCTTTTCAGGATAAGATTAAAAAGCTATCGTTAACAACTAATCAGATATTTCAGATACAATATGGATACACCCCAGACACGGCGGTCATTCTATTACTCATTCAGAATTTCAAGTCAAGATACAATATGGATACACCCCAGACACGGCGGTCATTCTACTACTCATTCACACTCCAGCAATCAGATACAGACTAGATATGCTCCAGACACAGAAGCCATTCTATTTCTCATTCAGATTCAACTATCAACTTCAAGTTCAGATACACTCCAGACACAGAAGTCATTCTGTCACTTGTCCGGATCCCAGTTACAGTACGAATACACTCCAAACACATAAGTCATTCTACTATTCATACAGATCTCAACTTCAGATACAGTCCAGATACGCTCCAGACATGGTTTCCATTCTGTCACTCATTCAGAATTTACCCCCAGCACATAAATGCTCCATACACAGATGTTTCTCGTTCACCCATTCATAATATAGATACACTCCAGACACGGCAGTCATTCTGATATTCATTCAAGAATCAAATACAGTTATAGCTCGGATATGCTCTAGACACAGACGCCATTCCTTTGCTCATACAAACCCAGTCTCCAGATACAACTCAGATACGTTCCAAATACGGATACCATTCTGATGTTCATTCTACTGTTTTTCAACAAACAAGTTTTGGATGGCATCTCTAAGCCCATCTCCAGCAAGATTCTACCATCTCCAAATGGCATCTTTAAGCTCATTCCCTCAACCTACATTTTGACGAGTGCAAATTTACGGGCACTCTAGTGTCCAATCCTCTTTTAACTTCGAGTCACAAAAGGCAAACTTGCCAATCTAACTCTTCAGGTTCAAGAAGATTGAACAGGGGCAACTGTTGTACCCAAAAATTTGCCCTCTCATTTTATCAACATTTCTCATCACAAGGCTCTTGAAACTCAAGATCAAGCTAGGGTTTGCTATGCTCAAAGACATCTCCTTGCATTGATGACTTAAACTAGGGTTTGAGTTTGCACAAGGATTTTTGGACCTTCAATGCTCAAATTGGCTTTCATACTTCATATTGGACTCATAAGTTTGTCCATACCAATTTTCAAGCCTTGAATCATATTTTTGCCCAGTCAATTGGACAGCTGACCTATAAATCAGTTGTATTGGGGAAAAAGTCAAATGTGGCCAATTTACAGTCAAACCTCATGAATTTTGACCCACATAAACATTATGAACTCATATGAACCATTGGATAAAGTTTGGACCACAACTCCACAAGAAATTTGATCAGATCACCAAAAGGGCAAAATGGTCATTTTTAGGGTTTTGACTGTACAAAGGCAATTTCTGACTTTTTGACCTAGCCAATGGAAAATTAGGTTAAACCATGGACTCAAGGACTAAATGAAATCATCTTGACTTATTCAACAAGTTCAAAAGATCTCAAATGCATGGGATTGACAGATGAATTTTTTAGTCAATTGATCAAAATTTGACTGTACACTGAAAAGTCAAACTTTGACTTTTTGGTCAAAATCAAGTGCCAAGGGTCATTTTTCATCAAGATATGTCAAATTATGAAACTTTTTCATCAAGAAACCAAAAATTGCAAATTAGGGTTTGAAATTGAAAAATTTCATAACTTAGAATTTTTCAAAGTTATGAAATTTTCTTAATTTTTCCTAACTTTGCCCCACATTTTCACCATGATGCAAATGGATTCAAACAAAACCTCCAACATGAAAGTTGTATTCCTCCACAAATTATACAACTTTTATTCACAAAGTTTTCTCAAAAGAAGCTTGTATCTCAAGTTATGATTTTTAGAACAAGGGCACCTAAAACTTTTAACTTAGTGAAATTTTGCCCTAGTTTAGGCAGGATTTTGACCTATCTTCTTGTCCATTTTTCACATAGTTCCACTTGGAGTATCAAGTTCAATTTCAAATATGTATTATAGAGCATGTTTCAAGCTTTCCAAATTGTCCAAGAACACCTTAAACACATTTGTGGTTAGGGAGAATCGAATGCTTGAAGTTGGCAAAAACTCACTTTATATCCATGGCAAATTCATGTTCACCAAGTGGAATTTTCGAACCAGCATGCCTTGTACTAGTTTGCAGGCCTCTAAACCACTTCAAACTCCTTAATTAAATGCAAATCCATCAGTCTAAGCTTTTGTTTTGGCCATTTGGATATTGTACACAAGATTAGGCCTTAAGTAGAAAAAGGCAAATTCCCATTTTTGCAAAAGTGTGCTTTATATCAAACCATGATCTTTGAGCATAGAGCCAAGATATCAGAAGCCAAATCAAATCCATAAATTGCAGGGACCCAGAGGATTGTATGCAGCATATTTGATGGCTTGTACAGGCCTGTAATCACAACTTCCACTTTCTTGCTTCAAGAAGAAGAAACTTGTCCAAATCCTTACAACTAAAAAAACCAGCCAAGATCAACTTACACAAACATTTCAAACATCTTTCACACAACCCTTTGAGCCAGAAACACGAGTGCTTGAGCCCCAAAACACCCCATATCCAGAAATCACACTTCTTTTGCAAAACAGGGCAGGTGCTGCAACTTGAGTTCCCCAGCTCATTTGGCTCGTGCGTTTTGCCCCATTTTGCTTCAAACACCTTCCATTCAACTCACTCAAGCTATCCCAAACCTCCATTACCAACTGTAACTCCATTTACAGTGTTCACCATTTTCATTTCAAGCTTGTGCAGGTTGAGTTCTATAGGTTGATTCAGGGACATTCAAGGCAAGCTAGCTATTGGAAAAGATCAAGTGAAGTTCAGGCAAGCTATCAGACACCTCAAAACTTGTTGAGAAGCACTGTATTGCCCTACACGAATCCAACTGAAACAAGTTTTTCTTCACTTTCTATCTCTCTATTTAGGAACATTTAGCCTTAGGTTTGTGAATAGAAAATGTAATGTTCATTGCCATGAAGCTGTACATATGCTCAGTTTTCATTTATATTAAGTGTGCTAGGAGAATTTCATCCATGAACATGCTGAAAAAACTAGGTCAAATTTTAGGGCCAGAGAAATTCTCTCTGGTCTTTGAGAGTTAGGATTAGTTGTTTATATGGTTAGAATCGTATTAAAATTCTCTACAAGTTTGATGTTGTGTGTTTTTGCAAAAGGTCACGTATACATGATCTAGCATTTGAACCAGGGCACGCGCGCGTTTCAATGTGAAGGTTGAAGATGAAGCTGGCTTGGGCTGGGCTTGGCCTGACTTACTTCTAACACCTCCCATTTTCATTTTTGCACCCCCTGACCCATTTTCTTGTATTTTTACATTTTTGCATTTTTGTTTTCTTTTCTGATTTTGTTTATTTATTTCCAAGTATAAAAAATGCTCAAAACACATTTTCATATTTTTTTACATTTATTTGGCATTTTACTTTAATTTTTCTAATATAGAAAATATTTTAATACTTTTATATTATTTGTTTAAACTTAAAAATAATATGGAAATCATACTTTTATTTTTATTTCTTATTTTTATTCACATTGAAAATATTATTAAAAATATAATTTTTTTTTGTATATATTTTATTTTATATTATACATATATATATATATATATATATATATATATATATATATATATATATATATATATATATATATATATATATATATGTATATATATATATATATATATATATATATATATATATATATATATATATATATATATATATATATATATATATATATATATACATATATATATATATATATATATATATATATATATATATATATATATATATATATATATATATATATATATATATATATATATATATATATACATATATATATATATATATATATATATATATATATATATATATATATATATATATATATATATATATAAATATATATATATATATATATATTATATATATATATAATATATATATATATATGTATATATATATATATATATATATATATATATATATATATATATATATATATATATATATATATATATATATATATATATATATATATATATATATATATATATATATATATATATATATATATATATATATATATATATATATGTGTGTATATATATATATAAATATATACTTTTATTTTATTAAATACTTAGAATAAAAATACAAAAATATTACATTTTTATTTTTATTATTATTTATACTAAAAAATACCCCTTTTTTTAAGTATATTTCATTTTTACACATATTAATATATTTTTTGTATATAAATAATATATAGTATTTATTTTCTTAAAGAAATTAGGGTTTACCCCTTAAAAATGAAATTAATCTTTTTTTTATTTATTTCTTTATACTTTTTACATCAAAAATATTTTTACATACATAGGTAAACAAAAACCTTTTTTTTGTATAATACATATTATTTGATATTTATTTATTTTGTTTATTTAAATATTATTCATTTATTATTCATGTAACTAATTTCAATTTGGATGTAATAGTAAATTAGGGTTTATATTTCTTGTCAAATACCCCCCATT